>CM053790.1:636841670-636964170 GCA_028749045.1 Cupressus sempervirens | reverse complement strand
TAAATTTAGTGTATTAATTAACTAATAAGTTTAGAATTAAATATTTTATATGTTAAATCAACAATATTATATATATATATATATATATATATATATATATATATATATTACAAAGTTCATAACATTGACTTTTTATGCATTTTCTCTATGCAAATAAGCTAGTATTTTAATTGTTATAATCTCATATGGATTAGTAAATATCTACAACCTATATCAATGGAAAGATAATTTAATTTCACATATTGTTTGTTATTACCAGTCCTAAAGAAATGTTCATTTGAATGGTGTAAAATATGAATCTTCCTAGAAACACTATTAAAATTTGAAGGTTACTAGTTTAGAAGAAGGAACATAAATTCTGTTCGAAATATTGGATCTTCATGAAAATCAAGAAAAATATTCATAATAGACTTATTTACAATAAAAAGAAGATATTATCCCAAATATGTATTTTGTAAAATTTAGAGGTAATTGTTTGTGTGTTTGTTACTAAAACATCAAGCTCAAATAGGCCTTGTTTTAGCATGATAGTCAATCTTTGACTATGCCTATACAAAAAAATCATATATGATTTTTATATATGTTAAATAAAATATATTCCAATCTAAAAGTATCTTATATTTTTGATAAAATATATTAAATAAAATTTATAGAAAAATCACATGTCTCAAACCCTCAAACTAACAGACAAGTAACCACAAAAAAATTTACTCATAAACAAGAAAGCACAGAGAAGACACTCTTTCCAACATAAATTGTAACAAGATTTAAAAACCCCTTCCTTCAAACACCAAGTTCATTTCTTAAGAGGAAGAACAAATTCCCATTGTAGACTTTACTCCCAAGCTTTGAAAAAAATATTTCACATCAAAACCTAAATGCATAACTTGTAACCTGTCTCCTAAAATCTCTATTCTAAATTATCTTATTGTTCTCCAAAAATCTTCTCCACCCAAAAAGATCAAAATGACCTCTTAATAAATAATAAATAAACAAATAAAACTAATAGAACTAAGTTTTCTAAAATAAGTAAACTTACAAAAGAAAGTAACTCAACTAAAATAAAATAATAGTATCTTTTCTTTTCTTATATTCTTAAAAAATAAATAAGATAGCTATATTTATTTTTTTAAATAAAAGCAATACATAATTTCTAATTTTTTCCCCTTTCTTTTAATATTAAATAAATACATTTATTTATTTATTTACTTTCCCTTCACAAAATAGATTTATTTTTTATAATAAACTCAATATGTATTCTAAGAGCTTTTTTCAACCAATTATTATTAATATATATATATATAATGTTTAACCACAAAAAACTAAATGTATATCCTTTCTTTAAAATTAAATAATTTATTCCCCACTCAAAATCTTATTTTAATTTTATTAATTAATATGCAATTAAATTGCATATAATTAGTTTAATCATAATTAAAGCCCATTATTATGTGCAACTCTAATTTTATTATCATTGATCAAATATTTATTATAAATCATTATTTAGTCTTTAATATTTTAATTTATCCTTTTTTCCAACTTTCATATTTAGACTTTTTAAATCAAGTCTTTTAAATATTAAAAATATATTTAATTTATTTATTTTTTCAATTAATTAAATATCTTGATATTATAATTTTTCTTTTTATTTAAATAATATTAAATAATTCTAATATTATGTGATTGATCTAAATATCACAATTAAACGTTTTACCAAATAAATAATATAGTCAAATCCGCATAATCAAAACTATTCAAAATCAAAACTCATACAATACCCACAAAGACAAAATTGGGGTTTAAAAATGGGTAGAGACTCAAATACGAGTCCTCAATGCAAGACAAGTGTTTAGGCTATGGCTAGGATTGGACCTGAACATTATCTTCCCATTCTTATCATTGAGTTATTTTGATAGGGAAAACTCATCCTAGCAATTTAGGGAAGTTGATGCTCGGTTCTTGCAAATTGTATAAAAGACAAGAATTTACATATGCATATATATAACTAAACTAGACATGCAATGGTAGGGAATGGTACATTGCATAGATCCTAACTAGCAGGTGACTACGACTCCTTTCCTTAACCATATCAAGCATGTTAGAGATAAAATTAAAATAGATATGCACACCATACACATGCAAGTATGGGGTAAGTACCATAATGAATCATGAATCAACTCATCAAATGCTTAGATATAGCAAAGCATTACTATGAATTTAAAAAAATCATCATTAAAGACATATCATTTGACATCGTTATGAAAATAATCACATTTACTAAGAATCATTAAAGCAACATTAACATGTAAGAAATAATAATCATTATACAAAACATGAAAAGTAATCAACTATGTAACCATAAATGATATTTTCAAGTAATGAAATAACATCATACCATATATCTCTCAAACTAACACATGTATGAAATAGGCCTTAAAGAGTTCAATATATATAATATAAAGCAAACTATTGGTGGGCATTACAAACAAACTTGAAATTATTTACTAGGCACTATATTATTATTCTTATATTAATGTTAACATTAAATTGTATTAAACTAATTTAATTGAGTTATATTTATAATAGTTCTAGAAACATAAGAAAGATCAAATTATTGATTATATCTATTGATGTAGGTGAAGAAATGTGCTGAAAATTAAGGAGAAAAGAGTTCAAAAATTCAATAAAAAATCAAATCTCATGAACTTGCATCTCCATATAAGACTCCATTTCATTCATCTGATTAAAAGCTAGAAAATTAATATAGACAAATTATGGAGCTAAAAAATTGACATGTAATTTTTAAGAAATAGAATATTCATATAAAAATATCCAATTAAATAAATTTCAATTGGTAGAGTAAGACTCATTTAATAACTCATTAACATGAGTAATCTAAAAAGTGGCACAATAGTACATAAGCTATCAACAAGTAATAAATATGAAAGTACTAATTAGTGTTGAATTATTTGTTTATTTTCCTTCTATTAATCCATTTAGTTTACATTCTATAGGAGTAACATCTTTATATTCTATTCATCTAATTACATGTTCTTACTAAACAAAATATTCATTTTATAGGGACACCAATCATTACAATTCAAATACTATTTCTTTTATCATTAATAAGAGAGACTTCAACTTATTATTAATTTGAATATTACTTTAGTCAGATGAAATGTAATTTTCTGAAGTTATCTTGTATGTAGAAGAAAAATATTCACTAAAGGTATCCAACGTGTTATATGTGTAAAGTAAATAAAGTAGTGAACTTTAGAGTCCTCCAGGTAATTTGTGTGGTATGCTTGGTTCACTATTTTGCATACTACACATTATTCCCCCTTGCAAAATAACAACATGTTGTGTTAGCACATGGATAAGAATTGCCCATGAATAGCTGAAATATTTATTGAGAATTTTGACTTTATCAAACCTCTAGATTTAACATCTAGTTTGGACTTTTAAATAGGTTTTTTGTGGTGATTGATCAATAAAAGGTTAACCAGCTTCACGTAAGTAGGTTTTCTATATTCCATGTTTTCTCTTGTATTCTTAGTCTATGGTTGTTTTTCCTTATTATTATTATACTTAATAATATTCTCTATCTCCCCTCTTTGTTTGTTTGTTGCTCTTCTATTTTTCCAACAATAGGCATAAGAGTTGAAGGTTTAGACCAAGGATTTTTGTTTAAAAGGAATATTTTGTAGATAAAGTAAGGAAAATAAAAGGTTTGGGTTGGACTCAAGAAGATTGAAAGATCTTGGGAAAAAATTAATGTTCATATCCTATAGAGACATATGGAGAAGTAGTCATGTTTGTGTCCTATAGAGGAAGAGCATTAACCAGTCTTGTTTACCTTGCAAAATAAAATCAAGTAAGAGTTAAGTGCTACTAGAGAGAACTTCAATTATAGGTAGCCCAAAATTGGTGAAGATTTTGTTGAAGGGTTTTGTTTGAGTGCAATAGAGTTAGCAACAGTTAGTGATATGGAGACGTTAAATGGGGTAAACTTTTCTATATGAAAATCCCAAAGAGAGGATATAATGGTTCAAAAGGATCAATTTTTTCCAATTGAAGAAATATCAAGGAAAGCCAAAACAATGATAGATGAAGATTAGAAGAAAATAGATAGAAAGGCTATTGCATCCATCCATCGATACTTGGCCAAAATTGTGTATTTTAATGTTATTGGAAAAAAACTAGTAGAGGAAATTTTAAAAAATTACATGATCCATATGAGAAGAACACAACTCAAAATAAGGTTGTCTTGATGAAGAAATCATAAAAACTTAAGATGATTGAGGGTACTTTAGTAGCTAGGAACTTTAATCAGTTCAACATAGTCACCACATTTCCTCTATTAAAATTTCTTTGGATGATGATATTAGAGCCATTGTACTAATGTTTTGATTATGTTAAAGATGGGAGAATATGATTGTAGTCATTAGGATTTTTCTAAGAATAGGAACCTTGATGTTTGATGATGTTTGCAACATCTCAGTGAATAAAGAGATAAGAAGAAAATATGTTAGAGAAAATCAATGAGGAGAAACCTTGACTACAGTTGAGCATGATAGGAAAATTGAAAGAATCCATCAAGGGATTGCAAGGTTAAGAGGCACATCAAAATCAAGAAGGGGAAAGCTGATTTATTTTTAGTGTGGAAAGATATTCCACATGAAATGGAATTTCAAGTATTGAGGCAAGATCAAAATGATGATAAATTGGGAAATACAAATAAGAAATCAGCTAGCACGCTTGAAATTGGGATAATGATTGCAATTTCAAATACTAAAGCTTTATTTGTTGCTTCTATGGAAGATGCATATTAATATACCTCCACCTGTATTATTCATTAGAATGTTTATTCTGGAGCATACATCATGTAACTCCAAATAAGGATAACTTTATTATATATAATTCTAGTAATTATGGTAGAGTACATTTGGGAGATAATAATTTTTGTTAGATTGGTAGAGTGGGAAATTTCAAAATCAAGACAAATGATGGACAAAATATTTTGTTGAGATAGGGTAGGAATGTTCTAGAGATGTGCATGAGCTTAATCTCTATGGTACATTTCGATGATGAAGACTATTATACAAGTTTTGGAAAAAGTATCTAGATAATTAGTAAAGGAGAATTTCTCATGGTTATAGGACCAAAGACATGAATATTATACAAATTAAGTTCAATAGTAAAGAAATAAGAAGTTTTTCATACTACAAAAAAAAAAAATTAGTAGATTTGTGGTATAAGCACATGTATCATATGAGTGAAAAAGGTCTAAAAATTGTCATGGACAAGAATTTGTTGCTACATTTGAAATCTTATAATATTAGTCTTTGAGAACATTTTATTTATCATAGGTAGAGAAGGGTTTCATTTCTTAAAGGTGGTAGAGAGAGGAACACATGTTTATTGGATTAATACTATCAAATTTCTGCAATCCATTTATAATACAATTTTATTGCTAGATTAGAATTGATACATTTTGATGTATTCTGTTTAGTAAATATTAAATCATTACGTAGTACCTCATACTTTGCTAAATTCATAGATGATGCATCTAGGAAGATGTGGGCTTACCTTATGAAAAGTAAAAATAAGGTATTCAAGATATTTTAGAGGTTTCATGTTTTTATTAAAATAGATTATGTTAAGTGTGTTTAATAATAGATAATGGCAGAGAATATTGTTCTAATTAATTCAAGGAGTAATGTAATAGGTTTGACATAACTCATGATAAAACAATGTGCTTACTTCCTAATAAAATGAGACAATAGAAATGAATCATAGTATGTTGGAAAAGCCAAGGAGTATGTTGTCAAGCTCTGGATTGGAAAAGCATAGTTTGGTTGAAGCATTAAAGACAACTTGCTACCTCATAAATCGATCTCCTACTAACCTGGCATTTTTTAAGAAGCTTGAAATGGTAAGAAGTTTAACTATTCTCATTTCAAAATGTTTGGATATGAAGCAATTCTTCATATTCCCAAAGAGAGCATAAAACTAAGATAGATGATTATTCCATGAAATGAATTCTCTTGGGATATGTCGATGACAAATTTGGTTATCATTTATGGGATCCATTCAAACATAATAGAATTCAAAAGAGAGATGTTATACTTAATGAGTCAAATATGTTCAAAAGGACTATATAAATTTTGGAGATAAAGAAAGTTATTGATAATATTGAAGAATAGCAAGAATGTATTCCACTGTTGCAAGAAAATAGGCAAAAAAAAATCAAGAGTAAGAGGAGAGTGAGGAAAAATAACATGAAATATTTCAACTCTCCTTAAAAGAAATTAAAGTTGAACAACAATTGGTTCATAGATCAGTTAGACCTCATAAGCCTTCACAAAGCTATATTCCCTAAAACTATATATTGGTAACTAATAAAGGTGGAAATGCTAGATTTTAGGAATCTTGTAAAGATGAGCATAGTAGAGAATGAAAAAAAGTAATGAAGGAAGAAATGGACTCCTCTAGTAAAAAATTGACCTCTAGAATTTATAAAGCTTCCAAAAGGAAGAAAATATCTTCAAAAAAGATGAGTATACAAGATCAAGCATGAGGTTTGTGGGAAAAAGAAAAGATACAAAGAGAGGTAGCAAGGAAAGTATTTTCTCATAAAAGAGGTACAAATTTTGCTCATATTTTCTCACCTTTTGTGAAAATGTCATCCATTGGAACTATTCTTGTTCTTGTCACTTATTTTTGAATAATTATCTATAAATGCATTTACATGGAGAAGACACAAGGTTTTTAGAAATGTTTAGAAAAACTTGGGGGGGTGAATCAGCCACTCAAGGTCTATATGTAACACTTTAACTATTAAACATTAAACACATCAATGTTAAGCTGATCACAATTAAGTTGTTGTTTCTTAGTCTATATTGTAAAATTTTCATAAACTTAACTTGTATTGCATATTAAAAAATATCATCACATGTAAAACATTCATAAAACATTCATCACAATTTGACACTAGGGTTTTTGTGGAAACCAAATTTTACAAAAGCCATCACCAACATGTCACTATTTTCCACTCTTTTGAAGTGAGATCTATTAGGAGCCAACCCTACTAAAGGTTTACAATACACATTGTTAAATGTGACCTAGTTAGAGGGTTTAATCACCATATTAGGAGTGGCCTTGGAAGAGGATTTTGATCATTCCATTTACAGTGTCACCTAGTTAAAGGATTTACACAGACTATTAAGTCTTCTAATCACTGTTAGGTCAAACTCTTTTAAAAGGATTTCAATACAAACTATTTACAATGATAAGAAAGAAAACAATTATTTTTTATCTATATGATTACAAATCACTTTTTCTAGTTTAGATCTGTATTCATGGATAAGCCTTTCATTGTCATCTCTAATCTTGATTTTTTTTTGACACCCTTCAAGCAACCAATCTACTCTTCTCATCAACACTTAAGCCTTCTACTCAAAATCAGTTACCAATAACAGTATTATATATGCAAGATTTCACCTTTATCTTCGCATTCACACTCCTCTGTGCTAATGATCAATCCTATTCAGTATATGAACTCTCTCATACACACTACCTAGGCTTAGCTAGACTTGACTGGACATAACACCAAAATTTCAATTTAATATCCTTTTAAATAAGATATTTGTGCTTTACCATTTTCTATAGCCACCATCAATCTTAGGGTTTATGGTAATCTTCAACTCGATTGAGTGTATCTCTACAACTTCTTGACCATCCTTTAGAAACTTATCTAGAATCCTTGTGTTAGGTCTTTAACTAATCACCATTTTGAATTTAATGATCCAACTCATTAATCTAATCTTCAAAAAATTTTACATCTCCTAAAAAATGAACTAAGTTGGCTTGATCTTATGATTCTTTTGAATTTGATATTTTACTATTACTCAACAATTAGTAAATTTTGACATTGGTCAACACTGAAATACTTGGTCATTTTTTAAGCTTTCTGTCTTGGCATCAACTAACTTTCTCAGTCAATGTTGATTCTTAGTCAACACTAGATTTTCTTAGCACT
The DNA here is from genome assembly GCA_028749045.1 of Cupressus sempervirens. NCBI lineage: Eukaryota > Viridiplantae > Streptophyta > Pinopsida > Cupressales > Cupressaceae > Cupressus > Cupressus sempervirens. The sequence continues at coordinate 636,956,129 of CM053790.1, read as the reverse complement.
AAATGTGGCTTGGTTGACACTATCATTACTCAACACTGCTCTTTAATTTTCTATTTTTCTTGGCTTGACTTCTCTTTGTCAAAGTCTATCTAATCAAATATCCATTGTAACTTCCTTGTAATAACTTCAACCTTTCCTCTAGGTGCTATAGTTATGAAGAACTCTCAAATCCTCTTCATCAATTAAATAGATATGATATTTAGATTAGCTAGCAATATGTCTCATCCATATATTTGACTTAAACAAAAAAAAAAAAAAAAACAATTGTTCCAATTGTAATTTTCCAACAATCTCCCTCTTTAGCATTGATGGAAATATCTCAAATATCCAATGTACTAAAAATAACTCAGTTACAATACAATCCAAAATATTCACTTCCATGAGTGACCACTATCTTTAATTTGATTCTAATTCTCATCAATTCAAACTTTCAAACTCCCTCTGTCAATTCACTCTCTTTAATAATTCTCTCCCTCTAAGGTTTATCTTTATGTTCTTTAAAATTTGAGACTTATTATTCTTTTCTTCTTTTATGAATGTCTCCCTCTTTAACAACAATGCCAAAGATGTGTAGCTGTCTCAACTTTAAATTCTTCATACATTTGAATTATGTATATTTTACATGTCGGGCTGATGCTTTTCATCTTATTATGATTAATTTTTTTATAATGCATAGAAGTATTCTACCTAGGTATGTCCCAAAGTAGAGCCATATTGCTCCACTATGTAAAATATGCTATGCAGCACATGTGATGCAATGCACCTTGGCGTCTTAAGTAACCTTAGTTAGGGGAATGACCCCTAATTTACCTCTAATATATTTATGAGAATCTTTGTGTAATAGTTTTATGAATATGTCAGCAATTTTTTTCCTTTGTATTCACATATTCTAGATTCACTTCTTTGTCTTGAACTAGTTCTCTTAAGTAGTGATACTTGATAGCAAAATGTTATGTTTTAGTGCGCATCACTAGATTCTTTGAAATGTTAATAGGACTTGTGTTATCACAATAGATAATTATTCAATTTTTAATCTCTTCGTTCATGCCTTTCAACAATTGTTTAATCTATATTATATTTGAAAAATTCACTACAGTTTACACATGCTCAGCTTTAGCTATTGATTGGGAAATATAGTTTCATATCTTTCTTGTCCGTGACACCAATCTATTTCGTAGAAAGAATGCACCTCTACTAGTTCTTTTCTTATCATCAATATGCCATGCCCAATCCAAGTTAATGAAATCCTTAAATTAAAATCTATTACTTCTCTTGTAGTATAGCCCATAATCTTCTTTACCTTTTAGATATCTCATTGTAATTTTTACAACCATCATGTAATTCTCTTTAGGATTTACTAAAAATCTAGCAACAATCCCACTTGGTAATGCAATATATGGTTTGTTTTGAACAAAATATTATAATTTTCCTATTATGGATCTATCTAGGGTCTAGTTCACATCAATAGAATCATCAATCTTAGATAGCTCATTTCTTATAGACATAGATTTACTCATTGGCCTTGACTCTTCCATACTAAAAGTCTTCAATATTTCCTTGATGTATTTGGTTTGTGAAATAAAAGTACCAAACTTCATTTGGCACACTAGTAAATTAACAAATAATTTTCTCTCACCAAACATAGACATTTCAAATTCCTTTTCCATTTCCTCAGCAATTGATTTACATAACACATCTATTCTTCCAGATATGATAGAAAAAATTATCTCAGATAAAAGCACTTCATTATTCTTTCCAATTTACAAGTATAGATTGTTGTTATCATTTGTTCTCTCAAAACAAATTTTCACCAAATATTTATGTAACATTTTGTACCATGCTCATTGTGCTTGCTTTAATCCATAAACATATTTTTTTGGTTTTCATACCATGTTCCTCTTGTTTAGATCTACAAATCCTTGAGGCTGTTCAATGCATACTTCTTCCTCCAATATACCATTTAGAAACATAGATTTGACATCCATCTGATATACCTTGATGTTCTTTTAATATGAGCATTCAAGTAGACTTTTGACTCCTTGAAGTTTGGTCATAGGAGAAATTTTTTCTCCATAGTCAACTCCTTCTTGTGCATAAACCTTGCATAGAAATCTTTCTTTGTTTCTTGTTACTTCACCATTTTCATTGAAGTTTTTCTTGAAAAACTAGTTTGTCCCAATGAGATTTTTGTCTTTAGGTATCGGCACTAAGATCCAAGTATTGTTCTTCTCGATTTGCTCAATTTCTTCATTCATAGCATGCATCCAATCTTCATTATCTAAAGCATATTTTATTCATATGGGCTCAAACTCACATAATAAGCATGTGTCACTTTTGAGTTTTCTCCTTGTCATAACTCTTCCTTTAGCATCTCCAATTATTTGATGAGGTTTATGATGTCTTCTCACATATTTTTCTAATACAGGTAGCTTTCTTCTTGGCTCTTCTTCAAGTTCATTTGGAAAAAATCTCAGGTTCATTTCCTCTTCTTTTTTTTGATTCTAGTTCAGGTTTTGAATGCTCGACATTCACTATCTAATGGTTGACATTTCCTATCTATGACTCAATATCTAGAACTTATTACTCAACATTCAATCTCTATTGCTTGGAAATTTGTATTTCAGCTCCATCATTTTCTATCTAATAGGAACTTGTAGCTTGATCTATTTATTCATTTTGAGTGCTCAAAGCATCATCATCCACATAGATAAATGTACTATAGTCTTCAAGTTCTTCATTACATGAAGCATCACATTTTTTTACAAACTCATCAATTCTCACATTTTCACTTTCCACAACTTTGTTGGTGTTATAATTTAAACACTTATAATCTTTTCTTTTTGTGGAATAATCTAGGAATATGCCATCATCACTTTTACCATCAAGTTTTCCATCTTTGTTATCTTTCATTATATAATATTTACTTTCAAAGATTTTGAAATATTTAACATTGGGGGCATAATCATACTATAGTTCATAAGGTGTAGCATTTGTACCTTTCTTGATTTGAAATTTATTCAAGGTATAGATATCAGTACTAACCACTTCTCTCCAATACTTATGTCATATGTCTTTCTCCATCATTAGTATTCTAGCACACTCCATAATTGATCTATTCCTTCTTTCAACTATCCCATTCTAAGGAGGGGTCCTTGGTGTTGACATTTTTCTTTTGATTCCTCTATCATTGCATAATGCGTTGAACTCATGTGAAATGAATTCACCACCTCTATAAGATATCAAACTCTTTAGAATCTTCCTTGTTTCTTTTTCAACTATGGCTAAATACTACACAAATAACTAAAAGGCATCATATTTAACTCTAAGAAATATTATATGCATGATTCTAGAATAGTCATCCACAAATAGAATGAAATATTGACATTCATAATAACTTTTAACACCAATGGGTCCACGTAGTCAATATGAACCAATTCCAAAATATCATTGGCAATATATGCTTTACTCTTAAATCTAGACTTGGTCATCTTTCTTGATTAACACTATTTATACATAGCATTCTTAGTCTCCCTTATTTTAGGAAGTCCTCTTACTTTCTTTGTCTTACTAATATTCAGAAAATTACCAAAATTCATATGACATAATATTTTATTCCATAACCAAACATCTTCTTGTTGTGCAAACATACATATTTCTTCTAATAGGTCTAGATAGAATAAGTTACCATTTGTCTTCTCACCAGTTCCAATTAGTTTAGCATCCCCATCATGTATCTTGGCCTTCCTGTTGTGAAATTTAACTCTATAACCTAATTTGTTTAGTTATGAAACACTCAAAAATTGTAGTTAAGTCCTTTAGCCCAATAAACATTTTCACATGTTATCTTGTTAGTCTATTGAATAATGCCTTTACCTTTTAGGACACATGGGATATCATTACCAAATTTAACACATCCACCATTGTGTTGACAAATATCTTTAAATTTGTCTTTATCACTAGTCATATGATTGGAATATCCACTATCAATTATCCATCTATCACTTTCATTCACATAAGAAATTAATGTAGTTTACTCATCTTCATCTAACTCTTCTTTCGTAGCACCATAGACAACCTCAACACCATTACTCTTAGATTCTTAATCAGTCTTTTCTTCACCAATATAAAAATATTTCATATCTTTTCCATCGTTGCTTCTTCTATAGTCTTTTTCATCTCTTCTTCCTTTTAACTTGCTTTCCTTCTTTTTATTTTTATCTTCCCTATCTGGACATCTAAAAGAAATATGACCAACTTTGTTTGATGAAAAATAAATGATAGGTAATTTACCTTTCTATTTACCTCTTCCTCTACCAAACCTTTTTGAAATAAGGGTTTCAATTTCATCAATCTCATTATTAGAACTATCACTATCACTCTTCACAAGTTTTCCTTTCTTGTTAGTAAGAATCAGTTGTGATGTGAAAGAAGATTCAATGGTAGCAAGTGCATAGTTATCAAAATTAGACATCTAAAAAGAAGTCTACCAACTACACCTTCTAAGGTGAAATTGATACTTGGTGTTTATTTCAGTTGTTTAATTGAAAAGACTCCAATGCAATAGATATGGAGTAGAGTCCTCAATACTTATCTTATCACTGTTTCATCTTCAATTGTTCCATTTTCTCCTCAAATTACATGAACAACCTCTTTAAATCTTGTATAGAATTGTACCATTTTTTCACCTTCCATCATTCTGATTTCATGAAATTTACCTCTCAAAAATTCTACTTTGACTCTTAGTATATTGTCATCACCTCCATTTGTGGTCTTTAGTTTGTCCCACATCTTCTTTGTAGTATTGTAGTCTTTTTGGTCACCAAACCTGGCCTAGCTTAGGGCCTAGGTAATCTCAAACATTTCTTGGTTGTGATATGAATTATATTTCAATTCTTCAATAGTCAAAGGATTAGGTTTTACCGCTACATATTCATTGCTCAGAAAACTAACACTAGCATCACTAATACTAGATATGTGCAGCTTCTTCAGGGTCTGCAATGCAGGAAAGTTCTCCTTATTCAACTTGGCTACATCTATCTTATTTGTCATGATCTTTAGCTTCACATACGTTGAAAATTTTCTCTATAAGAACTTATCTCTAATAACAATTTTTTGAAATGTTTAGAATAATTGAGAAAGGTGGTGAATTAGTTACTCAAGGTCTATATGTACCACTTGAACTATTAAACATTAAACACATCAATGTTCAACTAATATTGCTTAACTTGTTGTTGGTTTGTCTTTGTGATAAAATTGACATAAAATTAACTTGCATTTCATAATGAAAAACATCATCACATGTAAAACATTCACAAGATATTCATCATAGTTTGACACTACTATTTTACATGGAAACCCAATTTGGGAAAAACTACCAACAACATGTCACTCTTTTTCACTCTTTCAAAGTGAGCTCTGTTAGGAGCCAACCCTATTATAGGTTTATAATGCACACTATTAAATGTGACCTAGTTGGAGGATTTAAATACCTTGTTAGGAGTGGCCTTGTAAGAGGAATTTGGTAATTCCATTTAGAATGTCACCTAGTTAAAGGATTTACACATACCATTAAGTCTTTCAATGACTATTAGGTGAACCTGTATTAAAAGGATTTCAATAAAAATTATTTACAATGATAAAAGAAAATAGTAGGTTTTGATCTATGTGATTACAAATCACTTTTTCTAGTTTAGATCCATGTTTAGTCCTTATGCTAGTTCATCGATAAGCCTTTCATTATCATCTATAATCTTGATCTGCTTGCACACCGTTTAAGAAATCAGTCTATTGTTCTCATCAAAACTTAAGCCTTCTACTCTAAATAACTTATCAATAACAACATTACATCTGCAATCTTTCTCCTTTATCTTTGCATTCACACTCTTTTGTGTTTCTGATCAACCTTTCTCTATATTTGAACTCACTCATACACACTTGTTGGGCTTAGCTAGGCTTTATTGGACATTACACCAAAAGTCTAATTCTATATTCCTTTAAATAGGTAATTCATGCTTTACGATTTTCTACATCCACCATAGATCTTAGGGTTTACAACCAGCTTCAACATGATTCAATGTATCTGTACAACTTCTTTTTTGTCCTTTAGAAACTTCTCTAGAATCCTTCTATTAGGCCTTTACCTAATCACCATTATCAATTTAACGATACAACTCATTAATCTAATCTTGGACACATTTTACATCTCCCAAAAAATTAACTGTGTCAACTCAATCTTACAATTCCTTTAAATTTTGATCTTGTGTTGTCACTCAATAATCACTGAATTCTGACACTTGGTCAGCACTGAAATACTCAGTCATTATTTAAGATTTTTGGCTTAGCATCAACTAACTTTCTTATTCAATTCTAATGCTCAGTAAATGTTGGATTTTCACAACACTAATTGTGTCTCGGTTGACAATAACATTACTCAACATTCCTTAGTAATTTACTTTTTCCTTGTCTTGGCTTAGCTTTTTTGACATAAACAATTACTTTTCTTTATCAAAGTCTATCTAATAAATATCTAATGTAACTTCTTTTTCATAACTTCAATGGTATTTGTAGGATCATGGTTTGCCAAAAAGTGATAATCTAAAAAAATATAGTCTTGAAATGCCTCAAAGATTCTGACTTCTTTTCCACCTATCTTCATGCCAAACCAAAATATTAATAACTTTATAAGGCATATTATTTCTTTGGATACCAACTCTACATGGTCAACTTAAAATATGTCCCAAAAACATGTTTTTGACCTATTCTTGTGTTTTTTTTAATTTCAAACATGTGTCTAACGACCCTTTTTCACCCAAAAAAGATTAAATTAAAAAGGTTTCTTAAGAATGTTCTTATCTTTCCATAAATGTAATTTCTATCAAACAATGAGTTTAGTAAGAAATTATTATTCATTTTCTAATGGAGTTACACATAAACCATTGATTGACACATTGATTGAAATACAAATATAACTTTCAAATGATATAAAATTTTTGAAATCCAAAAGATGTGTTACATTGTATACCTTTTCTCTTATAAGGAAAATAAAATAAAAATTAAATTTTCTAAAGTTTTGAATTAGTTAACGTGGTAAGATGAGAGATTTATTTATTCCAAAAATACTGTGGTAGGAAATTCACAATTAATTATTTATTTAGAAAAAAATACTCAAAAATATGTGTTGCATCCAGGAATGAGTCTACTTCTTATATCTAGAATCTTATTAAAAAGGTGGTCAGACATACATGTACTTTTTATTTTATTTTCTAAAATTTTTATACTATTGCATTAAAATTCAAAATTTTGACAAATCAATTTTTTTCTTTTTTCAGATAAGGTCTAGTAGTTGAGAAACTAAATTTAATTTTCTACAGATTCTTTTTTGTCAAGTTTTTATTGAAAGTTTATAACAAGTTTGAAATTGCATGTCAACTTGGTATGACCCTGATTTGTTGGTTTTTCATTGTCACTTACAGCCATAGTTTGGTTGACCATGATCTTGCATATACCCTCAACCTTCTAGGTTCTATAGTTATGAGTAACTCTCAAATCCTCTTCATCAATCAAATAGATATGACATTTAAATTAGGTAGAAATATGTCTCATCCATAGATTTGACATCAATGACAAAATAAAAATTGATTTAATTGTACATTTCTAGCAAATATTTCAAAGAAAAAGCTAAAGAAATGTTTTTTTGTAGGCTGAAGAAAAGCCTCTATGGGCTGAAATAAGAACTTCTCCAATGGTATAAGAAATTTGATACATTCATGTTTGAATATAATTTTTAAAGGTTACAATCTGATAGTTGTGTTTATATCAAGAGGTATGATTAGAAAAGTACATTTATAATTATTATTGTATGTGGATGATATGTTACTTGTTGAACATGATAAAAATATGATTAGTTAGCTCAAGATGAACTTGAGTAAACAATTTGAGATTAAATATTTAGGACTAGCACAATATATCCTATTCATGAAGAGTATGTGTGATAGAGAGAAGAAGAGATTATGGTTGTCACAAGAAAAATATATTAAGAAATTTCTTGATAGGTTCAATATGAAGGATGCCAAGCTAGTCAGTACTCCTCTTGAATGGGACACATCAAATTGAGTAAAGATTCATATCCTAGTGATGAAAAGGAATAGATTTGAATGAGTAAAGCTTTTTATGCTTCAGCTATTGGAAACTTGATCTGTGTCATGGTAAGTACTCGACCGGACATTGGACATTTAGTAGGAGTTGAAAGAAGGTTTCTTGCGAACTCAAACAAACAATATTGGGAAGCAATAAACTAGATTTTTAGGTATCATAAGGGCACCAACCATTATTGTTTATGTTTTGATAATAATGATGTTTTACTCAAAGTTTACATAGATGTTGCATGGTAAAAAATGTGGACTCTAAGAATTCCACTATTGGTTATCTATACACTTTCGCAGGTATTGTATGTATCTTGGCTATCTAGATTTTAGAAAGTAGTAACTCCTTCAACAATAGAGGTTGAATATGTAGTTGCAATAGAAGCTTGCAAAGAGATGTTGTGGATACAATTTTTTTGTAGATATTTATGACTAAAAATGGTCAAATATATGTTTTATTGTGAAATCCAATTAACTAACATGCATCTAGAAAAAAATCTATGATTTTATTTACAAACCAAGCACATTGAGTTGAGGTATCATTGGATTAGGAAGGTGTTGGAGGAAGGACGAGATCACTTGGAAAATATGCATACTGATGAAAATCCTACTTATATTCTCACAAAAATATCATCTAGAGAAAAATATGAGATCTATAAAGATTTAGAAGGCCTAGGGTGATTAGGTTACTATTGTATATTCTAGCCCTACTTCATTTTCTTAAAGTGGGAAAATGTTATATGTGTGAAGTAAATTAAGAAGTGAACTTTAGAGATATGTGACTAACATATGTGTTATATATGTTTTTCTAATTTGTAGGATACATGTTTTTTTTGAAATAAAAGTATCCAAAAGAAGGGGGCTGGCCCATTACAGACAAACTGGATGACTACTAGTAGATAACCATTAGAACAAAACTAACCCCTAATGCTTTTTAAAATAAAAATAGAATTTTATGCTATAATAATTACAATAGCTACAGACTTTAAAAAAAATTCATGTTAACAAGTAATAGAAGTAAACACTAAAATTGTAAAGATAACTACAGGCTATAAACAAAATGCTTGTTAACCAACAAAAGTCACTTCACAAAGACAAAGGCATGACAACCTTAAAACTAAAAAATTCTATAAACTAGCAGATTAATAGAATGTAAGAAAAAAGAAGGGGGAGGAACCCTTAAGGTTTCTTGACCTCCTCCTTCCCTAGCAGGACATTCAACCAATCTTCTAGCAAGAAGTCACAAAGTAGCTTGTAGTCCTCCCTAGGTAGGTCCCCTTCAGCTTCCCTTAATAGGCACAGAGTGCTGGCTAGAACATGAGTGACTTTAACCATAAACTTGGTTAATAGTCCTATTCTTTCCTCCAATGCCTAAATTCTCTCCCACATCTCATTACCAACCTTATTTGAAGTACTCAAATGACCATCCCTACTAGCCCATGTATCTTGCATAATAAGGGGGTTAATGGCCTTTTTAGATCCTTCCTTAACAAGGGAGGATATCATAACAGGGGACATCCTATCCACCATTTTGGGGAATTGATCTTTAGTTAGGTCCATACACCCAAGCACAATCGTTTCCCAGACATTTGACCCCTCCTTATTCTCCTTGTCATTACCAAAGATTGATCAGGAGGAATCAAAAATCTCTTCTTCAACTCCCTCTATACCTCCCTTACCAAGGTTAACAATTTTCTCCTTCATTTTTTTTTTGTGGCAGCCCAAATCCTCAAAACTTGATTTCTCCTCCCATGAGGCTCCCTCCCTTAACTTCCTCTTAGCCTGAGACTTAGCCAACATTCCCAACCTCCTCCTTCCCCCTCTCTTTTCATCCTCCATTTGCATTTTGTCCTTATCTTTTCCTTTTTTTCCCCTGTAGGAGGGAATAAGTGGGGACCCATTGGGAGAGGGCTAAGAGGTGGGGGCTCTGGGGCTAGTAATCCTAAGGGGGGCCATTTGGGGCTGAGTGTTTGGGTGAATAGGAATATCACCTTCCACAATCCTAGGGGGGACCAAGACAAGGTGAAATTGCTACAACCTAAAAATAAGACCTTGATGTAGAATAATAAAATTAACCCCCCTTCTCATTTTATCTTTCACATCCACAACAAAATCTTGAAGATCATGTAGCAGGAAGAAGGGAATTGAAAGAAAATCATGGTGTTTGAAATGATTAAGAATAGGAAAATGAAAATAGTAGAAAACTCCATACCTCCCTTCTAGGGTAAGATATTTCTTCAAAATCAGACAAACCTCATTCCATGGGTTAGGCAACTTATCCCTCATAAACCCACCTCTATGTCAAACCAGTTCCTCACCATCCTCAAAGAAATGTTACACACTAGTTTCATCACTCACCCATCTCACCTTCAACCATTTTATTCCCCTCATCGCCATTCCCATCACCAGATCTATCTCATCCTCCAAAAACATGAAATGAGATACCATTAATGGTCACCTTGCAATTATCTCGTGAGTTTACAAATTGCATAGAGAAATTCTCATCATGACCATTAAGGGTCTCCATGAAAGGAACAAAAACACCCTCTCTTAGAATGTACCAGACCAAGGGCTTCCTCACACTATCATTGATCATAGCCAGTGCAATGTGCAATAGATCACCTCCCATCTCTATAATTTTTCCCTCTCCTCTCTCTCTATTCAAAACCCAAGCCCTAAAAAATACTTTAATCTTAGAAAGATATACCCATAAATGAAGATTATAATTACATTTAATAGTAATAATGGAAGCTTCCAAATTGGTGAGAAAAATCATGAGTTGGCCGCCTCAATCTTTACCCCAATCATTTCCATCATTCTCAACACATCACAAATCTATAAAATATAAATCTTTTTTTTGCACAATGTACAATGATCCATAAGGGGAAATGAATTAAAAATCCCCCATTTCAAACTTCTAATTTTTGGGCCATTAGTAATAATTATTGCCCATACTCAAGCCTTTTCTCCTATATAAGCATCAAGTATGTTACAACCCTGCCAACTCAATAGTATTAAAATTAACCAACTAGGATTCATCATTATCTTTTTCCTTATTCACCAACTCCCTCACCAAATTTGGCAAAGCATTCAAATTCCACCAACCTCTTAGCCCTTCCAATTTTATACCAATCGTCGCCACACTGTTAGCCATGCTATTTCCCTCCCAAAAAATGTGATTCAAATCAAATCTATTGAGGGTGGCTAATTGGTACTTGATATCATTAGTAATACTTTTGATAGCCCATCCCTCATGCATATTGCATTTAACTATCTCAATAATGACTTCAGATTTTCCTTAAACTTGTACATCCTAGCATCCCACACTCAAGACAAATTTTAAACCCTAGTACAGAGCCTTCAGTTTTGCAACATTATTTGAAACTTTCCCTAACAAACCAGCATAAGCCAGCAACATCCTTCCCTTATAGTCCCTAACAATCCCTCCCCCCGTTGATCCCTCCTTTCTGGCGGCACCATCAAAATTAAGTTTGACCTAGTTAAATAGAGGAGGATTCCATCGAGTCCTCTTTCTAGCCATAAGATTAAAATTGTCAATCTCCATAATCCAATCCATCAACAACTAGCACTTTGCAACTCTTATCTCTAGGGTAGAAGGGGGGAATGTTAGCTTTCCTCAATTGCTGTATCTTATGTTATCAACTATCAATTTGGAAACAATATCAACCACAACCTTCACCTCCCTCTCCTCATTTCTAAACACCATGTTATTTCACTCTTTCTAGATACCCCAACATACCTGGGGGGAATAATCTTCCACAAGTTGATAAGCAAGGGGTCGGTAAAGGGGCCCTGCTAGTTCACCAAATGCCCCACCTCCACATTGAACACCCAATTCACCTCAAACTTCTAGAGAATTTTCCCCCACACCTAGGAAAAAAATATGCAGTGTAGGAATAAGTGGTTGATGCTCTCTCCTCCCTCTTACAAATACAACATCTATTCGGTAATTGGAACCCCCTCTTCCTCAAGTTGTCAATAGTGAGAATTTTCCCATGGATATTGATCCATTAGAAACTGTTGATTTTATAGATTAAATGACTAAACCAAACATTTCCCCAGTCATTATGTTCAAGAGATTTATCAAACATAAGCCTATAGATAGATTTAATGAAGAAATTCCCAGCTAAGGTGACCCTCCAAATGACCTCATCAATCCAATCTCTTCTCAGGATCCTATACTCTTCAAGCAAAGAATTTAAGTCATCAATTAGGGCCTTTCCTATCAAGTTATTCACTTGCAACCTCATCTTCTTCCATTTTAATTCCAAGCTAATATAATCCAACACCATTGTACGCCCCATCTCATGGATGTTATACTGAAGGGATCCAAACTTTTTTCTTGATAAAGGTTTATCTATAAGCCATGGATCCTCCCAAAAATTGATCTGGTTCCCATTCCCCATAAGCCATCTTACACTAATTAGAGTCTCCCTTCATCAAATTCCACCCCACCTTTGTGAGAAGCACATTATTCAAATTAGTCATCTTCCTCACTCCCAATCCTCCCCTATGCTTAGGTTTATAGATTGTAGCCCATCTGACTTGGTATAATCTTATCTTAGACTTGCTTCCCCTAGACCATAAGAAGTTATATTGAATTTTTTCTAATTTATTTTCCATACATTGAGTAATTTTGAAAATGGATAGGAAGTATAGTGGTAATCCTTGGAGAGAGGAGATCAAAAGTTGTAGTTTACCTACACTACTCAAAGTTTTTCCTTTCCATCCAATCAGCTTCTTGTCCATTCTTTCCAGAATGTTATTCTTGAAGTTAACACTAACCTCTTTCACAGTTAAAGAAAGACTTAAATAAGTGTTAGGTAGCTCAACAACATTACAAGCAAGAATATTAACAATCCTTTCTTGGAGGTCTGGGGGGGTATTAAAGAAGAACACTTTACTTTTGTCAAAGTTGATCTTTTGTCTCAAATTCATAACATATATCTCCAACACTAACTTCCAAGCTCTAGAATCACCCACTGAGGATTCCCCACTAAGGAAGGTGTCACCCACAAATTGTTGGATCACTTCTGGAGGTAAGGTGGATGTAGGTTTAATCCCTTTGATTATCCATCCCTCCCACTTCCTCATGAATGCTCTCCCCATAATTTTAGCCACCATAATGAATAGGTAGGAAGAGATAGGGTCACCCTACCTAAGTCCTCTCTCCCCCCCAAAGCTTCCCCATGATGTCCCATTAACCATCACAAAATAGTTAATAGTTTCTACCATTGATGTTACCATTCTAATAACCTTCTAGCTTATACCAATCCTCTCCATAAATTTATACATAAAAGTCCATTTGACCCTATCATATGCTTTAGAGATTTCCAATTTTAGGGCCATACCATGATTACCAGTTTTCTCCATAGAGTGCAAAACTTCATGCATCATTACTATAGCATCTAGGATTTGTCATCCTAGGACAGACCCATTCTAGGTTTTCCCAATAAACTTATGTAGAAGTGGCTTCAACCTATTCACCAAAATTTAAGAGAAAATCTTATAGGTGTTACAAAGGATGATCGATCTAAAATCAGATAGACCCTCTGGGTTTTTCACCTTGGGAATTAATGAAATGAAGGTTTTATTGAGTTGTTTGAGGAGCTTCTCAGTCCTAAAGAAGTCATGAGCTACCCAAAGGAGGTCTAACTTGATTACCTCCCAAAAGTGTTGAAAGAATGCCAGCAAGAAACCATCACGACCTAGGGATTTATAGACTTTCATGGAAAACACCACTCTATAGACTTTCTCCTCTATCACCAACTGCACAAGCTCTTCATTCTCTTTAGCTAAGATCACTGAGGGCATAGACTTAATTAGCCACTATTGATCCTCCTCTCTAAACTCCCTCTATTCTTCCTTAAAGTCGTTCCTGAAGTAAGTTATCACCCAATTCCCAATCTCTTTAGTCTCGTTCAGCTTCACATTATTGTCATCTTTGATGCTGTCAATAGTGTTTCTCCTTTTATCAATTGAAGTTGATCTATGAAAAAATGTAGTGTTCCAATCCCCCTCTTTAAGCCATAACTCCCTTGATCTCTATTTCCAATAAATCTCCTCTATACTCAAAGTTTCCTTCCAAACTTTCTTATAGTTCCCCTCTTCTTGGATCATGTTATTCATAGGTATTCCTACCCCCATAGCTTTTTGGAGTTCCACTAACTTCCATTCTACCTCCGCTTTGGTCTTAAAGATGTCCCTGAAAAACCATTTTTTCTTGGGCACCACATTTCTCCTTTCATTGTCAAGTTTAATAGAGAGTTGATACATCGCTATCCATTCTATTCTTATCCCCCACCACTCAGCCACTCTAGAGCTAAAGTATAGATGGGATTTCCACATAATTTCATATCTAAAAGGTCTTAGGCTTGCAAGGAATCTTCTTTCCAATTAAAAAGTATTGGGGCATGATATGAAACTATCCTAGGTAGTCCCATGAGGGAGGAGGAAGATAATCCTTCCCACACTATCAAGACCAAAAGTCTATCTAGTCTAACTTGGATCAAGTCAACCCCTTTTCTATAATTTGACCATGTAAGCTTTACTCCACACATCTCCATATCAAAGAGATCATTATCATTTATAAAGTCAACCAGATCTTTCATACTATCAATAAAATCAATCATTCCTCCAATTTTCTCTGAAGGGTATAGAGATGAGTTGAAATCTCCCATATAAAAGGTATTCTTGTTTTGAGAAACAAAAATGGATAGCTCCTCCCATAAGCTATATCTACCATTTGTCATGTTAGGGGCATAAACATTAATAATATTCCATTTCCTATCATGTATCCTATGCTTAATAACAAGAAATAACTTAGAGCTACAAATAATACTACCATTACCAACATCCAAATTCCAAAAGATTGCCACCCCTCTTGATGCACCTTTTGCTTCACTATAGCAAAATTTTGCCAAAGGAAAAAAAACACTTTCCATATTGGCCAAGTTAACAATAAACATTTTAACCTCTTGGACAAGTAGTAAATCAATTTTCTAGTTTACCAACTATTATTTAAGGGAAAATTGCTTATGAGGGTTGTTCACACCCCTCATATTCCAAGAAAGAAAGATCATTTCCTACCTTTTGTTAAGGATTCCAAAGTGGCATGCTTGCCACTTTCCACCTCCCTAGCCATCGTCTTGGCTTTCTTAGTTTGTTTACCAAACTTCCCTACATCCAACTTTAATTCTACAATCACTTCCAATTTCCTTGAAAACCTTGTCTATCATTTTTGTGTTTGCCACTTCTCTTCTTTATCACCCATCTAGGCTAGCTCCATCATCCTAATTGGAAGCTCCTCATCATTCCTGCAATGCACACTGATCACCTCTCTTTCAACTTTGTCATTCACCTCTCCTTTCTCCACAGCCTTATCAGTGCCCTGTCAAAAGACCTCCTCCATCACCAAGTTTCTCGAAAGGGTACTAACAAGCTCCTCAATACCTTGTAGAAAGGGGAAAGAATTAATTTCTCCTTCCTCCAAACCCTCTGTCTCCCCTTCTTGTGTATAGAATAACTTTGGCCTCCGCATTGAGCTAGGCCTCCCTTCTAGCTCCTCCATTCTTACCCTCTCTAACCCACGATTAGGGTTGTCACTCAGCACCCCCCCAAGGGAGGGAGTTAGTTCCTTATCCTATCCTTCTGAGGATTATTTTCTTTGAGTTCCCTCCTAGGAGAGAGAGTCACCTCCTTACTTCCCTCAAGAGGCCTATCCACCACCCCTGAGACCTTAGGAGGAGGAAGGGCTCCCATTATAGGATCACCCTTAGTTTTCTCCTTAGCCATTCTATCTAACTTCTTATAGTTGACAAAAAAATGCCCAAAAGAGGAGCATTTCTGACAAAACACACACACATTCTCATAAAAAATGGGTTGAATCTTCATACCCCATTTCAAGCTCAGGATGATAGACTCAAGTAATAAAGTACCCACTACCACATTAACACTAAACCTTGCAAAGACAAGTTAGGATCTTTGCAAAGTGACCAAATTGACTACCACAAACTGTCCAAAGGAATCCCAAATAGATTTCAAGATCCTTTCATCCTAGAACTCAAGGGGGAGGCTAGGTAACCTAACCTAGATTGGAGCCATCTTAGTCAATTATTTTGTTGGATCCAACACTAGATACCATTTTGCCACCACCATGTTATACTTTTCATATGACGAGAAGCAAACCATCACCATTATCATATACTCTGCTGCCTTAAACTTAAAACATAATAGGCCTCCTAACATAACCAAGACCATAACATTTCCCTTCATCTTCCATCTCTGACTCACCCAGTGCACCATCTCAATCGATGGACATAAGGAAACAAATCTACCAATGAGGCAAAGTTACAGATTGGTAGACATGTTATCAACCAAGCTATCAAAAACTACAATTTCCACTCCCTCGTCACTATTAATCACTTTGGGACCTTCCACCAGGATGAGAGCCTCCTTCTCACCAAGGACCACTTCCTTCCAACCTAGAGCCTTGTTGTGGCTTGTTTGAATCTCCTGGCCCAACAACCGAGCCTTAGGAAGGCTCATATAAATCTCTTGGCCCACTGGTAGAGTTTTTGACTCCATCGGCATTCCCCCAGTAGAATACCCTAGTCACAGTCAGAATGAGGAGTAGGTTTAGGTAGAGATCCAAGGCTAGGCCCAACCCCTCGAGAGCATTCACACTCATCCAAAATTCAAAAAACTTCATGAGAAGGAAATCAAGAAAAGTTGCAAAGAAAATTCTTGAATAATAAATGTTGTTTCCCTTTATAGAATAGAGACATGTTGCATTAACCACATGCGTAAGAATTTTCCACAAGTAGTTGAAAAATTTACTATGAAATTCTACTTTATGAAGCTTCTAGATGTTGGTGCCTTGTTTGGACTTTTAAATATGGCTTTTTCACCTTGTTTGTATTAGGTTTTTATTTTTTTACATTCAATATATCATTTTTAAAGTAATGTAGAATGTTGTCGATGACTAATTAATAAAATATTAACCAATTTCTTGTTAGTGGATTTTGTGTATTCAATGATTATTGTTGTACTCTTTCTTTTTTTCTTATTGTTGTTTTATATTTCATGTTACACTCTATTGCTATTTCCATTTAATTTGGTACATATTTGAAAACTAAATATTATAGTTATAGTTTAATTATGTAGAGTAGTAAAATAAAAAAATTGATAATATTTAATGATCTAAAATGAGCAACTTAGTACCAAAGTTAATAGTCTAATTTTTAACTTTTTGTGGAGTAAAGTTAATAGTCTAACTTTTTCATTTAGAAAGATAAAAAACCATAATTCTATTTTAAAAATTTCAACATTTAAAAACTAATATTTTTTATTATGAATTTTTTCAATTCAAAATAATATCTAATTAATCATGTAAATGTCATCCTACTATTATGATTAATTAAGTTGTATCTTATACTATTAATATTTAATTTGAACAAATATATATATATATATATATATATATATATATATATATATATATATATATATATATATCTAGACACACATTCACTAAACAAAAGAACAAGATCTATATAATTAATTGCTTACAAGTATTTTCTGTGTTAAGAATTATTGATTACCTATCTTCATAAAAAAAATGTATGAGAATGGATATAGTATCTTTAGCATCCTTTCTTTTTTATTAATATTATAGTTTCCATTCATGAATTATCATCAGGTATGTGTAGATCATGGTGTGTCCAAAAGTAGCAATCTAAAAAATATGTAGTTCTAAAATGCCTCAAAGAATTTCAAGATCTATTCCAAAATTTTTCCCACCCATCCTGATATCAAACCAAAAAATTAATACCTTTATAAGGTCTAGTATATCTTTGGATACCAACCCTACATGGTCAACTTTAAAAATGTCCCAAAAATCATGTTTTTGGCTTATTCTTGTGTGGTTTTTACTTCAAACATGTATCTAACAACTTTTTTCCACCCAAATTTGATGAGATGAAAAGAGTTTATTAATAATGTTCTTAGATTTCCATAAATTTAATGTCTATTAAGTTATGAGTTTAGTAAGTAATTATTACTTATTTTCTAATGGAGTTATGCATAAAGTGTTGATTGACAAAATAATTGATAAACAACTATAGCTTTCAAATAGTACAACATTTTTGAAATTCAAAAGATGAATCAAATTCTATTCTTCTTCTACTATAAGGAAAAAAAAGAAGGAAAAATAAATTTTATAGAGTTTTGAATTAGTTAAGGTGGTTGGACACGAGAGTATTTTTATTTAAAAATACTATAGTAGAAAATTTATAATTAATTATTTATTTAAAATTAAAATACCCAAAAATATGTGTCACATCCCGACTGACATGAGTCTACTTCTTATAGCTAGGATCTTATTAAAAAAAAATTCTCGTTTGGTTTTGATTAATGTGGTCAGACATACATCTACTTCTTATTTTTGTCCTAAACATTTTATACTATTGCATTAAAATTAGAAAAATTTAAATAATCAATTTTTATTTTTTTAAGATAAGGTCTAGTGGTTTAGAAACTAAATTCAATTTCCTATATATTTTTTTCTCCCAACGTTTTGATAGAAAGTTCATAACAACTTAAAAATTGCATGTCAAGTTGACATAACCCTTATTTTCTTATTTTTTATTGTCACATAAAGGCATAGAACTTGGTTGACCATGATCCTACACATACCCCATGACATAGTCTAAAACTAACTTCAATAAATGGTTTCTTTTTCATCCATGAACTAAACTAAGGAGACTTACATTGTTCTCCCTAAAACTCATTATGCCATTGTTGATAGATTTTTCATTGATTTCATTCAAAAATATTTAAAAATGCATGAGCCTTTTAAAATGACGAATAAGTTATTATTTTGTGTTATTCATGATTCATTAACATTTTTTGATTCTATTGTTATAGATAAAATGTATATAAATTTTAGATCTTTTACTTAATGGTAATATACTTAATGGTCATGATTTGGGCTTAAATACGAATGAGGAATTCAATTCTTATGTTTTTTTGGTAGAGTACATTTGATTTATTTCAAATATTAGATTAAAAAAAGCTACTAAAATACATCTTCAACTTTATTTTTTCCTTCTATTTCTTATCCTCAATATGTGTGATTGGATAAATATGTATTAATGTATTTCTTCTACTTCTAGCAAAATTGCAATAATATTTTGCCTCTTAAGATTGGAATTATTTGTGAGTAGGAAATCTTGCAATACTATAAAGTACATTGATATTATTATGTTTAATTATTCCATATATGACTAGTGAAACCTCTAAATTTTGCTATTGCAAAGGATGCCTCGAAGGGAAGTTTTGTAAGGTGGATTGTATAATAATCCTATATGAAAAAATTAATACCACAAATGAGATTTAGATTGAAAGTTTGTATATGTCCCCTTATTCCTTATTTTCTTACTTAATAATAATAAATGCTATGATATAATTTAGTCATCCAGTACTTTATGTATGGCTTAATTTTCTCTTCTAAATATAAATATAGCTAGGCTGATTACTTGTCACAATTTTCCTATGGACGCGAATGGGAAATCTCAATATTATAGAGAGACATTTTGAAATAAGGGGGCATTATGATATGTTAAATTTATTCTTTTACTCTATAAATGTATTTCATTCATTTTTGTTAGATATGCCTATTACAAGCCAATCATTAAGGAATAAGGAATTTATATCATGAAATGTGAGACTGAGAAATTAGAGTAGAAAACAAATAGATGACTAGATCTAGAAACCAATAGAAAATAAATATCTTGACATTATAGCATAGAGTTCTCTTGTGTCCACAAAAAAGTAAACA
This sequence comes from Cupressus sempervirens, assembly GCA_028749045.1. Taxonomy (NCBI): domain Eukaryota; kingdom Viridiplantae; phylum Streptophyta; class Pinopsida; order Cupressales; family Cupressaceae; genus Cupressus; species Cupressus sempervirens. Next base: position 636,936,128 of record CM053790.1, on the reverse strand, counting down.
GCGAAGGAGAAGGACATTTCCTCTAAATCAACAAAAAAAACTAGTTGTCATATATACACTTAATTCTAACTTTTCTAAATATATGATTACTAATTGTTTTACGTTTCTTTTATTTAATTAACAAGAGAGAGAACCTATATAATCTTTTCATTACATTTTTTTTATTGTTCAAGCTTGATTGATAGAGATTTATCAACACATCTTTAAACATTTTTATACTTAATCAAATTCTTTTTAAAAAAATTGAAATATCATTAATAAAAACAACTAATCCTACAACTAGTATGACAAATACCCAAGTGAGAAGAAAGATAGGGATGTAAATATTCTTTAATGCTTCCATAAGATTGTCCAATTTCCAATTTAAAATTGTTGCACTCTACTCATAACACGTGTACACTAAATGCCTTACTATAAAAAATGAAAATTTCAGTTATATTTCAAAATACATGATGTGATTTATAACAAAGATTAAAACTTATTTACAATGTAAATCTTCATCTAGATGAATATAGCTTCTCATCAACACTTTCGTTAGCACTTCGTGATCCATGGCAGTATCCGTGATAAGCGTGTTGCTCCAAAATTCTGATGTCACTGCCATTCAAGAGGAACTAAAATACAACTTCTTTGTGGATCCGATCAAGAGAGATTGAAAATTCTCTTGTAAAATACATTCTTGTTAAGCCTAAAATCATTATGATCTCTAAAGAGTACAGTTCGTAACTCCACCCAAATGCTTAATACCATCCAATCCCTCAAGATTTCATTGTTTGTACGCATATACAAGTTTTTTTATTTTATTTTTAAAACACAATATGCTAAAATACTTGGGGCTACTCTAATATAGAACACCTCGATTGCCCCAAATGTTTGGAATCTCCCAATTCCTTTTGAAATGAGCATTTTAAAGATATGTTGAGACAACGATCAAACTTATAATTCTTAGATTTATTATTCAAGAATCATGAACTTGGCCCTGTTTTGACGAGATTTCTTGCTTCCAATCCATGAAAATTATTAACATTTAGTTTTGATGGATTCTCTCATAAATATAATTTACTGCAGTCTAAAAGCTATTGAGTAACGAAGTACGGTGGAAGTGAAGTCTGACCGGATGGTAGAGGTGAGCTCACCGTACTAAAAAATCTTCCATACCTAGCTACATCATATGGAGTACAGTGTACTCGGTACTGGGTGAAGGTGACATTGTATGAATCATAAAGTCCATCATGCGGATGAGACCTATCTACATATGGTGAAATATATTTATGAGATTATTTGGTGGTGTTACATGTATCTTGAAGGTGGTGTACAGATTCATCTTGGTATGGTGAAGAAGTGCAGCAAAGTTGGTACAAGTGATCGAGGGTCAAAGGGAGTGTCTAAGGCATTGATGTTAAAAGGAGTTTCGGAGGTCGAAGGGAGTGATCCCATACCAAAGGGAGTTTCTGAAGCTGAACGGTGTGATTTGATGTTTAAGGGACTGCTAACTAGAGGAGTGATCATCAAATGGATGAGTGACCAATGGGACTGTCAAGATTGTATAGTGTATAAATATTTGTGGCATCCATTGGGTTGAGAGGGCTATAAAGTAAGTGTCACGTCTCACCCTAGAACCTTTTTTTTTTCTCGCTTATGTGGCTATGTCGACTTGGTCAAAATTAAGACTTAATTAAAAGTTAAATGAAAGTTAATGTTTTAAATTTCTAATTGAAATGAATTATGATGATGGATACGTATGAAATATTACATTCAATGATGATGTTATTTGATGTAATCATGATGTGATGTTCATAGTTCTGATTCAGCTAATGTTATTCTTAAATGATGATGCAAACATGTTGTTAATAATGATCGATACTGACTCCTTGTTATGGTTGTGAGTGTTTGAGTGGATGCAGGGATTGTTATGACGGAAGTGTGGTCGAGGTAGAGAAGGTTAGCCTCCTAGAAGGGGATGTATCAGATGACCATGCGACCACACACACTTCACTTAGGATTTATATGATGTTAGAATACTGTTACTGTGCATTACTATGTTAATTTTTAGATATTAGAATGAATGTGGAAATAACATTTTATATAAATAAGCGATTTTGAAATAGGTAAATATAAATCTAATGACGAAAAAGTTTGATCTAATCTTAATTGAATATATTGTGGATAGCATTAAGACTCTTTTTAGGAGCATTCTTTACTACCATTTTTATAACAAAAGTGACTATATATGCTTTCTTGTGAAACCAATTGTTAAAAAAAATGTTGAGATGTTCTCATAAAAAGGCATTTTGTTAAAAAAAAAAAGGATGTATTTTACCATCGAATGGTGGATGAAATGTGTTAATATAGGTTTCTTTTGGGAAAAGAGAGGGGGTAGCACGAAGCAAAAATGCAAGGGACGGAGAAGGAGGCTGGAAGTGGCAGATTGGAGGCCACGAATTCAGGGCAATAGTCAAGAACTAGACTGTAAGAGCAACGTTTAAGACAAGCATAAAATTGTTTAGGTTCTTCCTTACGTCTTTCCTTGCCTACGACTTACAATTGCAAGTGTATTCATACGAAATGAATTGCTTTATTTTTGAAAATACGTAAATATAAACTTTGTTTTCGCATTCTTGATGATCTTTTAAAAACCACAATCTTTAGTGTCATATTTTATTGATTAAAAAGAAAGGGGGTAATTAAAAATCTTTTAAAATGTACCAGTAAATAAAAAAAACAAAATTAGGGTTTTTAGAGCAACCATTTCAGTCATAACAATGGCACTGAATCTGACAAAAGAACCAAAATACCTTTAAAATTTTTGCTGCTTCTTGTTCTTTTTCTATGTATTTTTCTTTTATACATTAGATCATACCACAATGGTATGATGGCACCACCCAGACTGAACCAGAAACCTTCAATGTATTAGATTGATGTGATAACCAACTACACTATGTGATACATTTAGATCAGATCTTTCCTTAATTATGGAAGTTTTTGTTAAGAATGGATTGACCCTGACGTTTGCTATACCTTCCAAAACCATTATACTGGAACTGGAATGTTAGGAGTAGACACATTTTACATTTTGCTATGAGTACATTGTTATTGACTGGAAAATGATAGTATCCCTCTAAACGTAATTGTGTTGTTACAGCCATACTGCTGTTACTTAATAGGATAAACCAGAGGTATTAACCTATAAATCAAGAAGTCATGTTGTTAGCAACTCTGTAGTGTCTCCTTAATATACACATAGCTGGGTTATGTTTTATTTTAATATGCTGAACTTCCTTTTATTAGAGTGCATTACTGAGGTATAACGCAACTCGAAAGCTAGAGGATTAATCTTACAAAAGTGAATGTGTGTTTGAAGCCTGTTTGTTTTTCTCACATCATTACCACATTTAGGGTAAGTGATAAAGTTGGAATCTTTATAACCTCTGAACATTACTCTCCTCATTACAGTTTAGACTATCCTTGGTCTATGAGTAAATGGAATTTTATGTAAAACATCAACCAACTTACTAACATCATGAGCCTACTAATTCCTAATTCCTTAAACAATGCACATGGAAATGTTGTTTTCAACTCTTACATGTTGAATAGATGAATAATCAGTATAACATAGTATTTTGAATGAATTAGTACTTTTAAATTGACTGAACCATGTAACCATAGAAGTCTGAAGTGTATAGAGTTTTCCAGTAGTATTGTGATTGGCTAATATTGAGCAATAATTTTGAATTTATATGTAAACTTGATGGTAGCATTAACAAGTATATCCTCTCATGTCGGGTGTAATGTAGCGTTTATGGGACAGATAGGTGGATATCTTCATGTTTAGTTTCCCTATCTGCCAGTACTGTAGAATGGTTGCATTCTATTTTTGTTTCTTCTACAAGTAAATCTGTGTTGAAAGTGCTTGGCCAAGCCATTTTATTCTTCCAAATATTGCATATGTGACACATGGTTATGCCTATTTGGTATTCTTTTACTGCATATGTGTAGATATGTAGTTATTTATTTCCCAGCTACATTCTGTGTTTAAACTACTAGGCACATGGATGCAATGTAGAAATATTACACGGTCGCACCAGATACATCTAATCCATCTTGTTCCGGGAAGCTAGGCTTCGCATTCTAGGGTCAGGGAACTCTTCGTGTTAATTAGAGTCCTGGGGGAGTACTTCACTCCGTGGTTGGCGAGCTTAAAGCACCTGGGCCACACTTTCATCTTGAGAAGCAGGTGGGAGATGTCCTATAGCTTTTGGAGACTGGAACCACTAGAGAACTCATTGGAAAGTCACCTCAGTTTGATTGCCCAGCTCATCATTTGAGGTGTACTTATTATCAACATTGTAACTCATTTATGTTTAGCTATTAAGTTGACGCTCATTTTAAAAAGAAACTTGTAACTATGTATGTAGATCAGCAAGTTGTAATTACATGTATCTGTTTAAATGTTGTAAGTTGGATCAATAGAACTATACTAATGTATGACTTGATATGAATAAATGTAACAGAATTTATGATGATCAAATTAAAGATTATTATTATCTTTGTAACAAATAGTTTGACCTTTTACCTCTTTCATGTTATTGGTTTCTTTTCTGCACTTTTCGGTTGAAGATGATGTGGCATAGTTAGTCTAGACTGTTTCTTTACATATGGTATCAGAGCATGGTTTAAATCTAGGCCCTTTGGGCTACTATGCTAATTGCACCTATTTTTTGAAAGGTGTTTTGAGATATTATGATTGCCACAAGATGTAAATGGAAAGTTGGGTCAAGCAATAGTGCACGGGCTGAAGAACCTAATGAGAGGTTGGATCAGATTATGGCACTGTTAACCCAATAGGGGGCTTTGTTACAACAACAAAGTCAGCAGATGGACAACCTAGAGCAAGGGGCTCAAGGTAGACAAGCCAAAGAAGAGGCCAGGAAGTGTGTGGAGGATCAACGCTCTGAAGCCTTAAGTAAGCAGGAAGAGGAGCTAAGGAAGAAACGTGAGGATGAGCAGATGGCTAAAGCTCTTAGGAGGTCTGAAATAGAGCAAAAAGTTGAAGCTAACCGTCGAAGTGCTCTCCTTAATTTTGATAGCATTCAGATAGCTGCTGATTTGACCAAAGATCTCAAGAAGGTAACTCCACCCATGGTCCATTGAAGAGCTTCTGGGGAAGATGCAAAGGCTTGGATTACTAGCATGGAGAAGTACTTTCTATTGCGAAACTACACTGGGAAATCTAGAACAGTATGGGCCACCTATCAGCTAATGGGTGAAGTAGCCAACTGGTGCGAGAATGTTATAGTTGAAAAGAAATTCCAACATGGAGAGGTAACTTGGCAGGAATTCTTGCAGTTGTTTCGCAAATGATGGTTACCGCAGCTTTATTATGATAGGAAAACAATAGACTTCTATAAGATAGTACAAGGGAACATGAATGTTACTCAATATCATGAGCGATTTTTCTATTTGGTGAAATATTTTCCATAGTATCAGCACGATGAACTCTTTAGAATGCATAAGTTTGTAATGGGCTTATGACCTGAAATTTATAGTGAGGTTGAGATGTAGGAGCCTAAAACCATGGACTTTGCATTGCATAAAGCCATTAAGCAGGAGTAGAGGTTGAAGGATGCTTCATCCTATAAATCCTTCAACCAAAACTATAAGAGGAAGTTTTAGGATAACAGGACATATCAGGATAACAAAGGGTATCGAGATGATGGAGTAAAAGGAAAAGAAAAGAAACAGAAAATCAGGAACATGAAAGACAAAGGACACGAGAATTTTGACAGGAATAAAGAAAATTGGAACAACAATCAAAATTTTAGAAATGGTGGTGGCAAGAATGGAAACAACCGAGGAGGTCAAAATAGAAGAATGCCTATGGGAGGCTGCTACATATGTGGAGGAAACCATTATGCTACTAAGTGTTCACAGTGAATTGATAAGAAATACTTTCCTCAGCAACACCATATCCATGCAGCAGTGGATCACCGACAGGAAAATTATTAGGCCACTCCCATTCAGATGATTGGTACACTTTTTGATTACCCTTTTTCTATCTTAATAGATACTGGTGCTACTAAATGTTTTGTAGATCCTAAAATATTAACCAAGATACCTATTAGGGCTAGTTTTATGGTAGAACCATGGATTGTAGAGTATGGTAACAGGGCTGAACGCAGGGTAGAGCAATGCTTATCTTGCAGCGAGTTGGAACTTTCTAGTTTTTGAACTGAGGTCAACTTGTATGTAGCACCTCTGGGCTCATATGATGTCATCTTAGGTATTAATTGGTTAAGTGAGCATAAGGCCTCAGTGGACTATCGAAATAAGGTAATTAGATGTCTTGATGACTCAGGTCATTCCTTGACACTAAATGGTGTCAAACGACCTTTGGAACCAAGGCAAATTTCAGCAATACGGTTGAAGAAGGCCAAAAGGAAGGGGTGTCAATTATACATTGGCCATATTAAAAATTTGGATGAGACTCCACCTCGACTAGAGGATCACCCTATTTTACAGGAGTTTAGAGATGTATTTCCAGATGATTTGCCTAAATTATCCCCTAAAAGGGAGTTTGATTTCTCAATAGATCTCATACCAGGAGTAGAACCTCAATCGAAGGTTCCTTACCACATGACATCTACAAAAATGTATGAATTGAACATTCAGTTATAGGAACTTTTAGATAAATGATTCATACACCATAGTGTATCACCATGGGGAGCTCCTATAATTTTTTGTCAAGAGGAAGGATGGTACCTTAAGGTTGTGCTTAGATTATCATATGTTGAACAAAGTGACCTTAAAGAATCGGTACCCACTACCCAGGATTGATGAACTCTTTGATCAAATGAAAGGAGCCACCATATTCTCCAAGATTGATTTGTGATCTGGGTATCACCAACTTCGAATCTGAGAGGAAGACATACCTAAGACTGCATTTAGAACAAGATATGGCCATTATGAGTTTGTAGTCTTACCTTTTGGACTAACAAACGCACTAGCTGCTTTTATGAACCTAATGAATAGCATTTTTAGAGATTGTCTTGATAAATGTTTGGAGATATTTATTGATGACATATTAATAAACTTGAAGAATTTGGAAGAGCGTGAAGAACACTTGCAGATAGTGTTGTAGCGATTAAGAGACACGAAACTTTATGGGAAACTCTCTAAGTGTTCCTTTTATCAAAAGGAGATCCATTATTTGGGACACATTTTGTCAGCCAAAGGCATCACCATGGACCCTGCAAAGATCAAAGCCATCCTTGAATGGCCAACTCTGCAGAATGTCAGTGAAGTTAGGAGTTTTATGGGACTTGTAGGATATTATAGGAAATTTGTTGAAGATTTTTCCTGCATAGTAGCACCAATTACATCTCTTCAACGTAAGGGAAAGAAGTTTGTGTGGATGGAAGCATGTGAGAAAGCCTTTTAGTTACTTAAGGAAAAACTTACTACAGTGCCTATTTTGATTATTCCAGACCCAAATGGGAATTTTTTTGTCACCACCGACGCCTCAGGGGTTGGACTTGGGGGTGTTCTGATGCAAGATGGTAAAGTTGTGGCTTACGAATCCAGGAAACTCAAATCTCATAAAGTAAACTATGCTCCTCATGATTTAGAGTTGGTTGCGATAGTTCAGGCCTTGCAGATGTGGTGACACTACCTATTGGGAAGGCCATTTGAGCTAAAGACTGATCATATGGGGTTGACGTACATTTTCACTCAACCAAATCTAAATGCACGACAGAGACGATGGCTCGAATTCCTCAGTGAATATGATTTTGGCATCGAGTATATAAAGGGTAAAGAAAACAGAGTAGCAGATGCACTTAGCTACAGAAGACATATTGCTACTATCTCTACATCTCAAACACACATGAGGGAGTATATCCTCCAATATCTTCCTGGGGATACTCATTATGAATGGGTAAAGTCAGTCTTGGATATGGATGTTTCTGATCCACAATTTGACGACTATTCTTTGGATGAGGATGGTCTAATTAAATATCAAAATAGGATTTATGTTCCTGATCGTGAAGGATTGCAGAAAATTATACTTGAGGAAATGCATAACACTCCATTTTCAGGACATCCAGGGGTAAATAAGATGATGGCTGACTTAAGGGATTTGCATTTTTGGCCAGGACTCAAGGGGGATGTGACATAGTATGTAGCCCAGTGTTTAGAATGCCAGTGTGTCAAGGCTGAGCATGCTCATCCAGCAGGTCTTTTGTACCCCCACGAGATTCCACAGTATAAATGGTAGGTTATCAGCATGGATTTTGTACAGGGTTTACCCATGACTCGACAGAGGCATGATGTTATCTTAGTCATAGTTGATAAGTTGATGAAGGTTGCTCATTTTATTCCTGGTAGCCTGAAGGATGGATCTCCAGTATTGGCAAGGAAGTCTGTTCAGGAGATTTTTTGACTGCATGGTATTCCTGAGACTATTATTTCTAATAGAGACACCTAGATGACATCAAGGTTTTGGACAACCTTGAACGCCGCTTTAGGTACATGTTCGAATTTTAGTACAACATACCACCCTAAGACTGATGGTCAAACAGAGCGGGTGAATTAGATATTGGAAGATTTACTATGCATGTACTGTATGGATCAGCGGTACAAATGGGAGGAATATCTTCCATTGGTGGAGTTTGCCTATAATAACTCCTATCAATCATCTTTGGGTATGGCCCCATTTGAGGCTCTCTACAGATGAAGATGTCGAACTCCTATTAGTTGGGATAAGGTTGAGGACAGGATTATTGTAGGTCTTGAGATGCTAAGAGAAATGGAAGAACAAGTGTCTCTAATCCGCAGTCGGTTGAAGGAGGCAGCAGATTGAAAGAAGAGTTATGCGGACAAGAAACGCTCTTTCCGCTAGGTTCAAATCGGGGATAAGGTGTTTCTCAAGGTTAGGCCACAAAAGAGTTCAATCTCTTTTGGCAAGAGTTCAAAGCTTGCTCCAAGATTTGTTGGTCCGTTCGAGGTTCTAGAAGTCATCAACGTAGTTTCTTATCGGCTTTCTCTGCCACCTGCTTTAGCCCGCATTCATAATATTTTTCATGTATCCTTGCTTAAATCCTATCATCCTGCTATATCTCACATTCTTGACTAGTGTGCATTACAGGTACAGGATCCAGGGGTGATGGCAGTTCAGCCCACTCAAATCATTGAGCAACGTACCCCTAGGGTATGAGATAGGGATGTACTCCAGTATAAGGTCCAATGGGACCAATTCGGGGTGGATAGTGCCACTTCGGAAGATGTTGATGATTTACACAAATCATTTCCCCATTTTTTAAAAAAACTATTTAAAATTTGAATACATAATAGTTTTCGTATGTGTAAAAAACAATTTTTTTGTGCAAGACATCGGGACGATGCCTTCTCCTAGTGGGAAAGGATGTCATGTCTCACCCTAGAACCCTTTTTTTCTCGCTTATGTGGCTATGTCGACTTGGTCAAAATTAAGACTTAAATAAAATTTTAAATGAAAGTTAATGTTTTAAATTTCTAATTGAAATGAATTATGATGATGGATACGTATGAAATATTACATTCAATGATGATGTTATTTGATGTAATCATGATGTGATGTTCATAGTTCTGATTCAGCTAATGTTAATCTTAAATGATGATGCAAACAAGTTGTTAATAATGATCGATACTGACTCCTTGTTATGGTTGTGAGTGTTTGAGTGGATGCAGGGATTGTTACGATGGAAGTGTGGTCGAGGTAGAGAAGGTTAGCCTCCTGGAAGGGGATGTGTCAGATGACCATGCGACCACACACACTTCACTTAGGATTTATATGATGTTAGAATACTGTTATTGTGCATTACTATGTTAATTTTTAGATATTAGAATGAATGCGGAAATAAGATTTTATTTAAATAAGAGATTTTGAAATAGGTAAATATAAATCTAATGATGGGAAAGTTTGATCTCATGTTAATTGAATATATTGCGGATAGCATTAAGACTCTTTTTAGGAGCATTCTTTACTACCATTTTTATAATAAAAGTGACTATATATGCTTTCTTGTGAAACCAATTGCTAAAAAAAATGTTGAGATGTTCTCATAAAAAGACATTTTATTATAAAAAAAGGATATATTTTACCATCGAATGGTGGATGGAATGTGTTAATATAGGTTTCTTTTGGGAAAAAAGAGGGGGTAGCACAAAGCAAAAATGCAAGGGATGAAGAAGGAGGTCTGAAGTGGCAGATTGGAGGCCATGAATTTAGGGCAACAATCAAGAACTAGACTATAATAGCAACATTTCAGACAAGCATAAAATTGTTCAAGTTTTTCCTTACATCTTTCCTTGCCTACGACTTACAATTGCAGGTGTATTCATACGAAATGAACTGCTTTATGTTTGAAAATACATAAATATAAACTTTTTTTTCGCATTCTTGATGATCTTTTAAAAAATGCAATCTTTAGTGTCATATTTTACAGATTAAAAAGAAAGGAGGGTATTTAAAATATTTTAAACTGTACCAGTAAATAAAAAAAACTAAATTGGGGATTTTAGAGCAACCATTTGAGTCATAGCAATGGCAACGAATGTAAGAAGAGAACCAAAATACCTTAAAAAATTTTGCTGCTTCGTGTTCTTTTTCTGTGTGTTTTTCTTTTATACATTAGATCAGACCACAATGGTATGATGGCACCACCCAGACTGAACTGGAAACCTTCAATGTATTAGATTGATGTGATAACCAACTACACTATGTGATACATTTAGATCATATCTTTCCTTAATTATGGAAGTTTTTGTTAAGAATGGATTGACCCTGACATTTTTTGTACCTTCCAAAAACATTATACTGGAACTGGAATGTTAGGAGTAGACACATTTTACATTTTGCTATGAGTACATTGGTATTGACTGGAAAATGTTAGTACCCCTCTAAATGTAATTGTTCTGTTACAGCCATACTATTGTTACTTAATAAGATAAATCAGAGGTATTAACCTATAAATCAAGAAGTCATGTTGTCAGCAACTCTGTAGGGTCTCCTCAATATCCACATAGCTGGTTTATGTTTTATTTTAATATGCTGAACTTCCTTTTATTCGGCTGCATTACTGAGGTATAAGGCAACTCGAAAGCTAGAGGATTAATCTTACAACAGTGAATGCATGTTTGAAGCTTGTTTGTTTTTCTCACATCATTACCACATTTAGGGTAAGTGATAAAGTTGGAATCTTTATAACCTCTGAACATTACTCTCCTCATTATAGTTTAGACTATCCTTGGTCTATGAGTAACTGGAATTTTATGTAAAACATCAACCAACTTACTAATAGCATGAGCCTACTAATTCCTAATTCCTTAAACAATGCACATGGAAATGTTGTTTTCAACTCTTACATGTTGAATAGATGAATAATCAGTATAACATAGTATTTTGAATGAATTAGTACTTTTAAATTGACTGAACCATGTAACCACAGAAGTTTGAAGTGTATAGAGTTTTCCAGTAGTATTGTGATTGGCTAATATTGAGTGATAATTTTGAATTTATATGTAAACTTGATGGTAGCATTAACAAGTATATCCCCTCATGTTGGGTGTAATGTAGCGATTTATGGGACAAATAGGTGGATATCTTCATGTTTAGTTTCCCTATCTGCCAGTACTGTAGAATGGTTGCATTCTGTTTTTGTTTCTTCTATAGGTAAATTTGGGTTGAAAGTGCTTGGCCAAGCCATTTTATTGTTCCAAATATTGCATATGTGACACATGGTTATTCCTATTTGGTATTCTTTTACTCCATATGTGTAGATATGTAATTATTTATTTCCTAGCTACATTTCGTGTTTAGACTACTAGGCACATGGATGCAATGTAGAAATGTTACACAGTCCCACCAGATACATCTGATCCATCTTGTTCCGAGAAGCTAGGCTTCTCGTGCCAGGGTCGGCGAACTCTTCGTGTCTAGAAGAGTCTCGGGGAATTACTTCACTCTGTGGTTGGCGAGGTTAAAGCACCTGGGCCACACTTCCATCTCAGGAAGTAGGTGGAGACGTCCTACAACTTTTGGAGACTGGAACCACTAGAGAACTCATTGGAAAGTCACCTCAGTTTGATTGCCCAGCTCGTCATTTGAGGTGTACTTATTATCAACATTGTAACTCATTTATGTTCAGCTATTAAGTTGATGCTCATTTTAAAGAGAAACTTGTAACTATGTATGTAGATCAGCAAGTTGTAATTACATGTATTTGTTTAAATGCTGTAAGTTGGATCAGCAAAACTATACTAATGTATGACTTGATATGAATAAATGTAACATAATTTATGATGATCAAATTAATGATTATTATTATCTTTGTAACGAATAGTTTGACCTTTTACCTCTTTCATGTTATTGGTTTCTTTTCCGCACTTTCTGATTGAAGATGATGTGGCATAGTTAGTCTAGACTGTTTCTTTACAGTAAGGTTGATTTTAAAGCCTATATGAGCCTATCCAAAAACTAGAGTTTTTTGTATGTAAATTGTTTACTATAATAAAAAGTTTCTCAAAGTTTTTGGGTGGTAGATTTTTTCTAAAAGGGCTTCCCATGTTAAATATTTTCTTATATATTTATCTTATATAAACATTTTTTTTAATGTTCTTGTTTTTCCTGTGCATCTCAATGTTCTAAAGTAGATTTATAGTATTTTATGTTTCCCATGTAAATTGGCATCTAGAAGACATTTTGTACAATTAGCTTTCCTTAGAAGTGGTATTAGAGCCTAAGCTATCCTAGTTAGGTTGGATTTCTTCTATGTCAATTTGTTTCTAGTGGGATTTTGAAAAGTGTTTATATGGTAATTAAGAAGGTAGGTACAAAGAGTGTAGAGATTGGAAATATAAATGGCACAAACTTTGAGTTGTTAAAACTTAAAGTTGATGATATATTAATTGGTCATGATATATGAGTTGTTGGGTCTTGTATTAAGCCTTCAAGTATGAATCAAGAACATTAGGATCTATAAGATTGAGAGGCTGGAGGACTAATATGGCTATGTCTTGTAGATTCTGTTGTGTTGAATGTTCATGAGGAGAAAACAACACATTCTTTGTGGAAGAAGTTGGGATATATTTATTAGTGAAAAACCTTGGTAAACAAGCTCTTCTTGAGAAAGAAGTTGTACTCTTTGAAGATGGATGGAGGAACTATTTTGGTAGATCATTTAAACATGTTCAATATAGTAATTTGACAACTAACATATATTGGTGTGTCTATTAGTGAAGAATAGGGTTGCATGCTACTACTATGCTCATTGCCGAATTCATGGGATCATCTTGTGATGATCATTGGAAGTGCTACCACCCAATTTAAAATGATTGAAGTGATTGTTGCACTTCTATTAGAGGAGATGCATAGGAAATCTTTTGAGGTGGCTAAGGAGGCTCTCATCGTTCGAGGAAGAGCAAGGAAAAAAAGAAAGGACATAAAACTTGAATATTTTGGGAAGAAGTCCAAAGTGAAGTGTTGGAAATCTAGAAAGATTGGTCATGTCCAAAAGGATTGCAAAGATAAAAATGAGAAGACAAGGGCTTCTTCAGCTAACAGGTCATGTGATGATAACTTTTTAGAGTAATTCGATCTTCATGTGGAAGATGTTTGTCATGATGCCATGTGTGAGTCAGGGCCATTGTACAGGGGGATTTTTTGGTAGTAATGTAGATAGTATATGGACTTGACACCATAGTTTAGTGGGAGTTGTTGGAATTGATGTAGTGATTGATCTTTATTACAAATGTTGAAGGAATAAGATTTTGATGTAGCAAAAGGATCTTTTCACACTTGCTAAAGTACCATATGGAGAGGTTAATATTCATGTAACTACAAATGTTGACATCTTAAGGGCTCAATAGAGTGTTTGATGATGGTATGGTTTATATTTTCATTTAACATGTTATGACATGTTTAAATGGAGCACATGTAATCTCTTTGGTTGTGATTAGTTAGATCATGTTGTCATGTTTATGTTTCTGAGGCCATGATTGGAACTTTGACATTGATATTGGTTTTTATTTATTTGTATTAAGTATATTGGTTATTTGTTGGATACTTCATGATAATGTAATGTTGCATTCAGAGTTGGCATTGGCTGATATTTACAATTATTCATAAATACTTAGAGAGGATAGTGATGGTTTCTCTTCTGATTAAAGATGTGTTTGTTAGAATGGTTAGTGTAGGAAGTTTGAGAGGCATCCATCTAATATGCACTAAGGAGAGTTTTCTTAGTTGATTCTTGGTTGGAGACTTGGATATCTCGATGAGTATTCTTATCTTGGTCTTAACTTTATACTTTGTGAAGTGGGATATTTTTTCATTAAAAAGTATGCTGGAGGTAGAAGCCCCACCATATGGTGGAAGTGAAGCCTAACAATGAAATCATTGTATAGAAAATCAATCGTACCGACCTACATCATATGGAATATGGTGTACTCTGTGTACTAACTAAAGGTGACATTGTACGAATCAAAAAGTCCATGATGTGGTGTGAGACATATCTAAATATAGTGAAATATATTTATGAGATTAATTGGTGGTGTTGCATGTATACTGAAGGTGGTGTGCACATTCATCTCGATATGGTGAGGTTATGCCAAAAAGTTGGTATGAGTGACCGAGGGATGAAAGGAGTGTATGAGGCTATGATGCCAAAGGGAATTATAGACACTGAATGGAGCAATCCCATGACAAAGGAAGTTTTGGAGGCCAAAGGATGTCATCTGATGCTAAGCGGATTACTAGCTAGATGACTAATTGTCAGATGGATGAGTTACCATTGGGACTATCAAGGCTATTAGTAACTATTTTTGTTCTATGAAAGTTAATGCACCAAATTCCATAATGAATTGTATAGTGTATAAATTTCTACAGGATTGATTGAGCTAAGAGGGATGTGAAATTCAGGTTGATTGTAAAGGCAATTTGATCTTGTGAGCCTATCCAGAAACTAGAGCTTGTTGTATGTAAATCATTTGCTATTGTACAAACTTTCTTGGGGTTTTTGGGTGGTGGGGTTTTCCCAAAATGGTCTCCCACATTAAATATGGTCTTCTATATTTATCTTGTGTGAATATTATTTTTCAATGTTCTTTTCTTCCTATGCATCTCAATGTTCTAAAGTAGATGTATAATATTTTATATTTCCCCTCTAAATTGGCATCTACAAGATATTTTCTACAAATAGCTTTTCTAACAAGAGCTTGAAGATATATGGATCCACCAAAAATTTAGATATATACTACTCCTAAATTATGAAGAAATCCATCAACAATCATGGTTGAAGCTCGAATTCCTTTAAGATGTGTAGCTGCTTTAACTTTCTATAATATAGTTGTTTCTTTAAGCATTCTAGGCCATGTAGAATGATTGGTATGTACTCTTAAAGATAGTATCCAGTACCACTTAAAATCCAAGAATGTACCTAAATTTGCATAAACTACCATCATGATTCTAGCCTTAGGATTGACACACTTCTAAAAAAATCGAAGAGTTACAACTTTACTATCCCCCCTCCCAAGGTAGGCCATTGAATTAACCACCTCTGAGAAATGAGTATTCTCTAGTGGGCATACTCCTCTCCATATTCCTTTGAAGTATATTTCATGTATAAATTTTTTGTAGATGTTGAATAGATAAATTCATTTTTTCTGCCTATTTTTTATAGGTATAATTGAATTGGCAATATGAAATGATCTACCAAGATAACTAGATTTTGACATCATGAAAATTACAACTATATGAATATAGAGATCATAGATGTTAAAATTTTAGATCCATTAACACTTAGGATTTTGATTATAGATCGAGAGAAAAAAATAGGTTTATCTTTCTAGTATCTAGAGCACTTGTCATGAGATGATTTTTTTTGGGTATATAAGTTTATATAAATCATTTCATGGTAGATATTCAATTAAATTCATATGAGTGATTATCTTGTATGACATTAGAATTTTCTCCTCGCATTAGTTATATTGTATGTATGAAAATGTTTCAATATCATTGAGTTAGAGTCATCAGGAAACTTGGATTGGGAAAGACTTATCCTTATATTCATATCCACTATTTGGTCACCATATACAATTTAATTTGTGGCTATATCCTTATTTATACAACCAAAAACTTTGATTTAATTTGCGCTCATGTTCTCAACTTTAAACCTAAACATTGAAATCCTAATTACCAAAAATTGAAGAAGTTCTTTCTAGGTTGATACGTTAGTTGAATTTATGATCTTTAGACACTTTTGATGGTTCTATTATGTTAAATCAACATCATTTATACTAATGATGATTCCTATATGTTAAATTTGAGGCATCTGTTAAGCCAATTTTGTCCTTTCAATCTATTGTTTTTTCTTCATTTTGCTCTAGTTTTGGTACAAAGTTGAATTATTATAATTTTCATGAAGATGATTCTTTCATGACATCAGCAGGGGGACTTGGAACTCTTTCTAGCACAAGGACTAGAAGATCTAAAAAGGACAAGCATGTAGTTAAAGATGATGTCACTACAAAAGATGTGTGATGGGGATAGTAAATACAAGATTTTTCCCTTTGTCTTTTACTTCTAAGTCTATTTTTATCAAAAAAAAAATTATTCAGCAGGACACCTTCAAGTGTTCCTCTATTTGAAAAAATAGACCACATAAATTTCTTGGTGTCCCAAATCCAATTTAAGGGATGTTCAAGAGTTGAATGTGTACACCATGAATCAATGAAAGCCTTGGTTTAATTAATTATGCACAATTCTGCACAACCAACCCTTTATTGGTTTCAAAATTATCTAGATCCTTACTAGTTAACATAGATTTTGATGTTATAGTTTTCAAGTAGGAATTGCTAATTTTTAGCTACATTGTTTGGTATAAATCAATGCCATTAGTAACACAAGTAGAGTGCATTGAAGTAGGATGATCACTTTCAAAAAATGGTAGTACATTTAACTTATTCATAGATGGATATTTTCCATTTAATTAAAAATATTGACTATGTAATATTGAAATGGATGAACATATATCCTTGTTCAACCAAAAAAACTATGGATCTCTAGACTACACTTGGTATGGTATGTCCTCCTTGGTTGATTGAAGAATAGTAATTGTTAGAGAATATATTTAAGAGTAGAAGGCTTGAAATTGAAACTCAAAACTCCCTTAGTGATGATTCCTTTGTCCAGGTGTAAGAAATGAGCTTCATTTTTAATAAATAGACTATTTTGTAATAGATATGTGAAGCTCAAAGTCTTTAAAAAAGTTCAACCTGTTAACCCTAAGATCAAATACATTTCTTATGAGGGCACCTTAATTCATTTAGACAAGTGATTATAGGGAGTAATGCATCTTATTTGTTGCATCAAGGAAAATATTTGTAGGGCAAAAGAGGTCTTAGGTTTAATTCAACTTATTCACATTTTTTTGGTTTTTAGTTGACCAACAAATGTAATACAAAATTAATACTATCAATTTGTGAGTAGGTATTTTTCTCAATGATCAATTTGTAAGTTATGCATACCATTCCTTGTTCATGCATAACGTTTGAAACTCAATCATTAAATGTTTATTATTTCTTTGCTACATTGTCCAATATAGATCAACAACATTAGTAACATAAATAGAGCACACATTGAGGTACGATGATATCTTTTATCAAATGGGAATGCATTTAACTTATGCTTACATTGCTATTTTCCTTTCAATTAAAATTATTGACATCATACCTTCATTAATAAGGGATCACTAACATTGAAATGGATGATTATACATTTTTTATTGATTGACAAAGAGTCATGGATTACTTTACTTTACTTGATACTTTAATATTTTTTTATAAATGATTGAACAATAGAAATTTTTACATGATATTGTAGGGAGTTGATACACGACTCCAATTCCACCATCCAAGTTAGTGTCAGATAATCACCACCTTATAGAAGTGATAACTAAAAGAAATTCAATAATCTATTTTTTTTCATTGTTTGTAGAGTGTATAGTAGCAAGGGAGATATAAAGTTGAGTAAATATCCAATTATGTAGAGTTAAAAGTTCAATTTAGAACAAGAGTTGCAGTGCAACATAGTTCCTACCAAGTCCTAGTAGGATTGTTTTGGAATATAAAGCTAGAGCCTAATTCCAAGAGCTCTCTAGAAAGCATTAGAAATTTGTGAAAGATGGAAAGATTGGGTAACAATAATATTATAAAAATATAGATATTATATATGTAGAAATAATATCAATGACAAATCACATCAACATTAACCAAAGAGGAAAACAAATTACAAAAAACATCACTATCTACAACTTTCCCACTCGCTAAATCTTGAACCTTTATTTCATGCCTTCTTAGTCATTGGGGGAATGGATCACCCACACTATTACCTCCTCCTCCAGAGCTAGTATTTTTGTGGCTACATCTAGAATTGGTCTTTTGCATTAAGTACTAGAATGCCAAGGTACTACATTTGGTGGTAAATCCTGGCTTGATGGAACCATGCAATATTCTTGAAGATTGGGCTTATTTGGGGCCCCACTTCCAAGAGGGTCCCATGATGGCTATGGACAAGACTGAGATCCCAAAGTCAAATTGGATAAGGGTTGTCATTGCATCCAATATTGTTGTGGAGTCTAGAGATGAAACCATGTTTTCCTTAGGGGATATTGGACTACAGATCTCACTTTTAGACTCTGTGGTTGATTTGATTTCCTTAGATCTATCCTTGAGGTTTGCTAGAAATTTTATCTCATTCTGACCTATAGTGGATATGGTGAGAAAATGCTACTCCACTAGCTGGAAACTATTGGGTTCAATGATTGTTTCCATGATGGCAAGCTCACTTTTTCTATTTATCTTTAAACTATTGAAATGGACCATGAAATGATCATGCCAAGTTCCTAGCATTTTGGTAAACACATGTTGATGGTCATAAAATAGAAACTAGGGTTTAACCCTGATCATGACCATTTTAGATCTTCACTAGTTTGGATAAGATAACCCACACTCCCCTTGGAGTTTTGGGATGAGTGAGTGTTTAGATGGATTAGAAAATCTTTTCAAAATTTCATTCAAATGGATATAACAACTATCTATACTTGACTAAACTAGGATTTTTAAGGTTTTGTGTGAATGTCAGTATGAATAAATCGTCGTTGACAATAGTGGATCTAAAATCTAAATGGGGCACTTGGTCACAACCCATCGTATATAAGCATGTTGCACTCTTCTGCCAATAGTGCTAATTGTCTAGCCATTTGACAGTGGAATGAAAAAAGGGTAGGAAACTAAAGGATAAAGTAACCTCACCTAGTGTGGTAGTGGTAGAAAGCCCAAACACTATAGAATGAAAAACTAGACCAAACCCCATGAGACCATAGAACCAATAAGATCAATGGGAGAAAGCATGGAGGAACTCTAGGATCTGAATGAAGGTTGTAGTAAGGATAGGACAAGGTTAGGATGCTTATGAGGGAGGGTGTTGATGGGAAAGTAGAGGAGATCATCTATGGTGAAATTAAGAAAAGGGTAACAACTAAGCATGAGGAGGGTGGGATTTTTGAAGCTCATTTCATGCAACTAGACCTACTTGGGGAAGGAGAACTAAATCAATTGATGGAGGATGAGTTCGAGATTATTTCTCCCCACATCATATCCCTAAGCAAGGGGAATGACTCACTGCTCACAAATGGAACCCTGGTGGTCTCATTCCTAATTATTGTGGAAATATTCTCCCCTACCTCTAAGGTTGCAAGTCTTGACTATCTAAGTAATGAAGTTGAATGAACGGTCCCTAAGAGGAAGCCTAGAGGGGGAAATAGGGCTTACATTGGGTCAACAATGAGGGTAGGGAGACATTTGATTAAAAAAATTTCTCAGAAGGGAATAGGAAAGGATAAGCATAGGAGAAAAAGAAACTCTAAAGGAAATCCAACCACACAAGAGATGAAGATTATATCCCAGAATGTGAGAGGGGATAATAGCCCTAGGATGCAGTACAAAATTAAACAAAAGATCATTGAACTTGATACTGACATGATTATTTTGCAAGAAATGAAAATGGCAGAGTAGGCTTTCTCTAGAGTGGTTTCTTACATTTGGCTAGGTGCCAAATTTTCATATAGTGTAGCAAATGGTGCTTTGAGAGGCATTGCAACACTTTGGAACCTGGACAAGGTGGTAGATATGGCGATCCTCCTTAATACCCATTTTATGGTAATAAGTTTCACCTCCCAAGATGGTAGCTAGAATTTGTTCAACTTCTATGCCCCCAACACTCAAAATGGTAAGTTAGTTGTTTGGGACAAGGCAACTAAAGTGGTCAATTCAATAAGACAAGAAAACATATTGTTTATGGAAGACTTTAATACCCCTCTATACCCAACAAATAAAATGGGGGGCTTCTAGGTTTTCTCTAAAATTATGCATGAATTGAAGGGCTTCCTTAGGAGGAATGACTTGATTGCTATTGGCCTCCAATGTCCTTTCACTTGGTATAATAATATATTGGGGAAAACTATAATCTAGGTTAGGCTTGACACGAACCTCATCTTGGTTGGTTGGGACATTCTCCAAAATATCTCCTTAAACGTGGATCTGAGGACCATCTTGAACTATTCCATGTTTTTTTTCTCATGGACACAGAATAAAATTACCAAAAAAACACCCTTTAGGTATGAAACTATTTGGCACTCACACTTAGATTATAGGAATTTTATTGCATGGTGGTGGAATAATATGGTTGAATTAATGACTATGTTTTATATTCCTAGGAAACTTGAAAGAGTCTGCAAAGAGGTTAGAGGATGGAGAAAATCTTCATTTAGAAACATTTCCAAGGAAAATAAAACCACCAAAAAGAAGTTGGAACCTCTTCAAAATCACCTAGAAAAATGTAATGCTAACACTAAACATCAAAAAGAGGAGAGGGATTGTTAGGATAGGTGGAAGACCCTTCCAAATCAAAAGGAAATTTTTCAGAACTAGAGATCTAGGGTTCAGTGGTTGGATGAGGGTGACCAAAATATGAACTTTCGCAGATCGGCATCAAAGAAAAAAAAGAGGAAGACCATGAACCTTCTAGTTGATGATAATGGTCAACAAATAATGGAAGTAGAGGAGATATAAGTTTGGTCCAGTAACTATTTCTAGGAAATGCACAAGCCCCTAGTTGTTCAAGTTAGTAGTAACATGAAAGAAAGTATTTCAATTTTGTTTAATCTAGTGGTGAATAACTAGATGAATGAGGTCATGAGTAGTAAGGTGAATGAGGAGGTAAGGAAGGTAGTATTTAGTACATGAATCATTACAAAGCCCCAAGACCTGATGGGTTTCCTCTGACCTTTTTTTAGAAGTTTTGGGATATTGTTAAGTATGACATGGCTCACATGGAGAATGACTTCATTAGAACTGGCAAGATATTACAGGAACTTAACTAGACATTCATAGTACTAATACCTTAGACATATGATACTAGATATATATAAAAATTTAGAACCATTAGTCTCTATAATATGATCTATAGAGTTCTCACTAAGATTATGGTTAACCGAATCAAGCCCCTACATCATAGGTTTATAGAACAACACTAAAATATTTTTGTGTTAAGGTGAAATATTCTTGATGGAGTCATAACCACACATGAAGTAATTTACTTTATGGAAATGAAAAGTAACCATGTTATGGCCCTTAAATTTGATATATCCAAGGCTTATGATAAGTGTAGGAGGGAATTTGTTTTTTATATCTTGACTAAACTAGGATTCAATGAGAATTTTATTAAAATTATCAAGATCACTGTGAACATTGTCATGTTTTCAATTCTTGTTAATGGGGCCCCTAGAAGATTCATGTATTCCTCTCAAGGTTTGTGACAAGGTGAACCCCTATCACCTTACCTGTTCATCATTATGGTGGGGATGTTGAGCAGAAATTCAATGGCTATGGCTAACTCTGGTAGAATAAAAGATGTCAAACCTACATCCTTGTGCCTCCCCACAAATTATCTACAAATTTTTTGATGAGACCTTCTTATTTGGCATCTCTTTAGTCCATGAGCCTTAGGGGTGGAAAGCCATTATGAAATAGTATGAGCAAATTTTGGGACAATGCATAAACTATTGGAAAAGACAAGTGTGTTTTTTCAACACAAACACTAGTCTAAGAGAAAATATGACCAAAATAATAGAATGCTAGGAGAAAATTACTCATAATTAAAGAAGTCTCCAATCAGTAATAGAATGCCCTTGTTGAGCACGCTAAGAGGAAGCTAGTAGACTAGAAAGAAAAAATCTTGAGCACCATGGGGAAACTCCAACTTCTCTCAACCTCTTTGCAGGGCATTCCACTTTATTTGCTCTCTATATTTAAACTCCTAGGTATATATAGAGATATTCCTTAAAAATACAAAAAAAATTTATTATGTTAGGTTCTAAAAAGAATTCAAGGATGAGCTTGGTGAGCTTGGAAAAAGGTCTGCTGATCTAATGCCCTTAAAGGTTTGAATATCAAGACAATAAGACATGAATAAGGACCTCCTATCTAAAGTAGGTTGGGGATTGATGAAATCCTTGGGTAGTTGATACCACATTGTGAAGGCCTAGTATGATGGAGGTGACTTGTTCCATCACTTTCTCTGGACCCATGCTCTCCCCCAGGGTTCTAAAATTTAGAACAATGTGTTGTACACCCAAATAATTCTATAGATGGGTATTCACTAGGTTACATGTGATGGAAACAACATTAACTTCTACGAAGACCAATGGCTTCAAGATGGCCCCCTCATGCACACTAGCTTCCAAACCTTGAGAGCTTGTGCTAGACATCACGGCACTCAAACTCAAAGCTACATCACCTTTGATAGACAATGGAAAATAATTCATAATCATGAGTTAGAGGGATGAGTTTTTCTCTGGAACTACAAAATCTTCTCCAAAGCTATTAGATTCCTTCCACCCTAGTTGATGACTCTTTGGTTTGGAGACTTACCCCTTTAGGATACTTCATAGTGAAATCATTTTATTTTGTTGTGCAGGGGAGGATGTTACTCAACGGGACTACAGGAAGGTTTGGAACCCATGGATCTTACCAAAGAAAAATTTGTTTTGGTGGACAACCTTACATGGGACTATCCTCACCATTGATAGCATTCAAAGGAGAGGGTGTCAGCTAGCTAATTGTTGTGTTTTATGTTAAAAACAAGAGGAATCTATACCATACCATTTCATCTACTTTCCTTTTGTGTTAGATGTTTAGAGGGGGGTCCTTACAATATGGGAAGTCTAGTGGTGTACTAATGTGAAGTTACATCAAATTGATGACTTGGATGGGCTATCAAATAACCCATATCTTAAAAGTCTATGGAGAATAATAACCCCATAGATCTTGTGGAAAATCTAGAAGGAAAAAAATACCACAATCATTAGGGACAAAGCCACTACTAGTCTAGTAGTAGTCCAGTAGGTTACAAGAATCTTAAAGAAATATAGAGTGATTTGGTGATGGAAACCCACACCCGCCCCCTCCCCACTCTGAACACTATGGGTAGACTTGATATGAAGTGGGAATCTACTTGAAACTTAGGCCCAATGGTGGTATAGTTTGATAACTCCAAAGCTATAGCTAAGTGTAGAATGGTGTGGCAACACCTCTTGAAACAAGGATAAAACTAAATTTTGACAGTTTAGCCATGGCTAGAAGTAGTATATCCAGGGGTGTCTTCTAGAATAATATGGCTGAGCTAGTGGTTTCTTATACTAGGAATTGTGGAGGGGGTTCCAACAACGAAGCAAAAACCTTGTCTTTTCTGTGGGGAATGAGAATTGTGAGAGTGAGAGAGATAAATAGATTGTCAATTAGGGGGGTTCAATGTTGATTATTATGATAGTTAAAGGAGAGGGCCAGAGTAGCTAGAAAATCAAAATGATAATAGAGGACATTCACAAGTTGATGGAGGGGTCTCAAGAGATCCATGTGGACCACATTTACCATGAAGGAACTAGTGTGGAAAATGAGTTGGAAAAATTTGGCCATAACGTCACCTAAAATACCAAATGAGAGGATGTTATCCAAAATCCATCATCAACTCAAGTAATGATGGAATGCAAGAATACTTCTCATAATGGTGTATTAATTATTATAAAAGGTGGCATGCTATATGAATTTGCATAGGTAGGAAGTCCAATGGATTTTCTTTCATAAAGTTGAATTTTGGCAAGATTGTATGAGGATTTGCTTTTGTGATCCTCTCATCATAAGCCTTAATTACTTTAGAAAAAGGATGAGTGGCATGGATCTATTCAAATCTAAAAAACTAACAAAGTTGGATGAGAAGAACACCTTAACTAAACCCCACTCCAACTATACCTGGCAACGATATATTTTAGAAGGAAAGGCATTGATCACAGATGCCACTAAGAGAGGTTTTCTAATTTATGGGAAACCTTGTGATCTTATTATGGGTTTTGGCTAGCTTAACAATTTTATCTAGGGTTTGATTTATTTAATCTATTGTGGTTTCCAAAATTCAATTTTTAATAAGGGGATGTTAGAAAACTCTAAAAATATGGTGGTTGAGCTTGGTGAAGAAATGGGTGCCATTAACCACATTGAACCAATGGATGTTGAGGATTACATTAGAAAGAGTGAGGTTTCTTAGGTTTATCTATGGGAAGGAGGATTACTATCATTCATGGAAGTAATGGAAAAGCATGATAAGAATATCTTAGTGCAATTCATCATTTCTTGGATTGATAAGAAGGTTAACGTCAATTGGATGACATTTAAAATTATGGAGGAGCTTGTTGCAAGGATCATAGGGTTGTCTTTGGAGGGAAATGATTTCATAAGTAGACTAGGCTGAATGATGAAACCAATCTAAGGAAGTTCTTTAAATCTAATGAGGAGCTAGTTTGCATGCATGGTGGGTTTTCTAGAAAGGATCTTATGGAGCCCTAGGATGTGATTTTCTATGGAATTATGTGGTATGTTATCCTTGAAGATTGGTTCTAGGTATTGTGTTACTATCATTTCCCCATTCTCAACCATTTCAAGAACCATGATTTGATTTCTTTTCTATACCTTACTTTCTATTCCATGGAAGACTATGTCTTTAAGACTAGGAAAAAGAAAGAGGAAGGCAAACCCTTTTATATCATCCACCAAGGTTTCATGCACAAACTTTAAGAATACCCCCATGCCTTAAACTTGGTTCTTTTGGTCAAATCACTAACTACTATTACTCCCCAAATCTCCATGGACCCTAGCCTTGGCTCAAGCCATAAAAAAACCAAAGAAAACCCTTGTTTTGAGGTGAAATAAGCCTTATTGAATTTGATATAGACATGAGGAGGAGCAAGAAAATTACTCAGAGAGCTATTAAATGACTCCAAATGGAGAAATTAAAGTCCCCCCCTAAAAAGAACTTTACCTATGAGTCTATTGAGAGTGATGAAAAGCCCACCAAAAGAAAGAGGCCAAAATAAGTCACTAGAAAGAAGGTACTCTCTAGCCCACCTACTCCCTCATACATCTTGGACACCCTATAAGTCATCTTGTCCCCAGGTAGAAGTGGGGGGGAGGACATCACCTCCCCCATGAAAGGAACTCCCAAAGGTGGTGGGAAAGAAAGGGAAACATAGCCATGGACAGAGCCAAAGAAAGGATCAACTAGAGAGGCTAGATCATTCGATGAAGGAGATGGCAGATAATCACATAGGCATTTGTTAAAGATTTGAAACCTTATTAGAATTAACTATAAAGTTCATGCACTTTTCTCCCACAACTCTCTATTTCCTATAGGTGGTTAAGAATGAAAAGGTTGGGCAAGGAGAGAGAAACTACCTGCTTTGTTTACGGTTTCTTGGTAGAGGTTTGGCTAAAGATGCTCTTTGATAAACTTATCAAAGAAGAAGGGGTAGACTTAAAGAGGGAGGAGCTTGAGGAAAATAAGAATGAGGAATGAGGAAAGAAAGTAGGCAACTAGTCCTAGTTCTTTTGTTTTTATTTTTATGTTTTGAATCTCATTGAACTTGGTGCCCTACAAGGATATTTTATATGTATATATATATATATATATGATCAAGTACTGGACTAATAGCAACAATATGTCTCCTTGTTGCTTTTATGCTTTTCTGTTTTATTTTCTGGTTACAAATAGGAGTGATGGTAAGGATTTCTGTATTTTGGAGTTTGTCTCTATTTGTTTCTTGAAGTATAAAACTAGTATTGGTTAGATAGGTGGGAGGTAACCTCTAGCTAATTCTTCAACCTTTTTGTACTCTAGGGTTAGTCCCCCATTCTTTCCACTTCTATCTAATACTTCAAAAACATTAACCAAAGATGACAATACTAGATCATTAAAGTAATATATGAAATTTTATTTGTATGTACAATGTAAATTCTATATTTTCAAGGGAGAAGTGCAATTATTTCTCTCCCACTATCCATGTGTTGACTATGACCATGTTTCTTGCAAGATAAGTCATTTATTATTGTAGGAAATCACAAAATTTTAGTTACTATTATGAATATTGAGATAATTTGTATTATACTATTGGTTGCTATCATATTGAATGTGAAAAATTTAGTGATATGGAAGCATCTTCCTCTTTTGAAGGAAAATAGAGATTGGAAAAGAAAAAGTTTGCCACATCAAAAATAGAAACCATGAAGTGAAGATATATTGACTACACTAGACACTCAACTAGGTAATCAAGAGATGATTATAAGAGCCTATTAGAGTATGTCAATAATATAAGATTGACAAGAATATACAAATAACTGATTATTGATAAAATAAATTTAAAAAACTCACTATTATTGTAGAAGTGATATAATTAAGTTTGGGCATGAAAAAGTAGTAAGACTACACTCATATACTATAAGGTGTGTCATGTTTTCAAACCTAAAACAAGATTCCTTAATGTGTACTAAGGATGTGACTAAATCTTGAGTTGATTTGGACTTAATGTGTACACTGTTTGGACCAAAGTTGGGGCATTCTCATGTTTTCCTTCTCTTGTGTGAATGTAGGATAGTTTCATTTTTGTTTCTTCTAGATGTTTACTTGCTTCTTTCTCACTGAAGACCCCAACACTTTTTAAAATGATGCTTCCAAAACTTTCTACTCAATTGTACTTGTCTATATACAATATTAATAGTAAAATTTAGAAACTCAACCTGCCCAATGCCAATTTTATAAATATTAAACAATTTGTAACAACTATCATTCATCAAAGACTATGGATGCTCTTACTATCATTCATCAATTATGCTATAACCATGGATCTTTGTCTCTTCATGACATATTATCATCTAATAAAGAGCTATGGTTGGGGATAAATGGATTAGATCAACTCCATCTCAATTTAGCAAAAGCTATCAAAATTTATCCTTTTTTTTAATTGAAGTAATGACCTAGAAATAGAATAGATTCTATTGAAACATACATCGTGAATATTTATTCATAGACAAATCTAGTTGAGTTTTAGCTGGACAATAAGATACTTTAGAAACCCAAATCAATCCTAAATTCAACAATACATTATAAAATTTGGCAATGAAATAGAATAAGAGCCATAAATGGAACATGCTCATTTTAAAAAGAATTGTGAATTCATAAACCCATCTTATTGAAGTTGAATACTTCTTATTAGAAAACTCTTATCCATCCATTATATAGCATTGAAAAAAAACCAACATCACCTAAATTTAGAGAAATTCTCAATTCAACAACAATTATTGACAAATATTTACGAGAACATTAGCAACCTTATATTGTACACCTACATCATCATGACACAACATTGCAAAATGTTGCACCTTTGAGCTCTAACTTTCCCTACGAGTGATTTTAACTGCATTGCTAAGGAAAAATCATTCATTTTACAATAGTAGGAAACCTAACACTTTATCAATAAAAATATATATTATTAACTAGTAAAAATGTGTCAGTAATCACTATGGAAATTTGTGACACACCTAAGGTCTGCACAATCCCATTTTTGTCCCCAACTACTAAACATGTGGTAAGAAGGCTCTTAAACATAGGTCCAATGTCTTTCTTGAAAGAAATCTCCTAGAGGGATATTAGATCTTTCAAGCCCCGTGCCTTGATCTCGGCTTGTAGTCAAATCATCGCACCATGTCAATAAAAATCTGACCATAAGAGCATTCACACATCTACCACCAAAGCATATTCAAATATTGACATAGTTATATTTTTCTAAAACTTAGCAAACTTGGATGAACAAATTTAGCTGGAAATGATACTGGTGTCATAATGACTGTCACATTTCTTTGAATTTTATCATGTTTTGATTTAAAATGTTTAATATATTTATAAATTCATCATATATAAACAAGTATAACTAGAATTTTTTAATACATTAAAAATGCAAGAAAATACCTAGACTATAAGGCCATTCACACATAAAAGTTTGGCATTTATATTATTTTTAACTTTTTTCCAACAAAATCTCCTTTCACTCTTTAATATTCAACCATAGCATTCCACAATGGTGTCTTTCTGGCTCAATCATTATCAGGGCAACAAATTTCTGCATGCCCAACAATGCTCTACACAACGACAGTGGCGGATGGCGCAATCCTCCCCTTGAGCATTTTGATCTCTCGTGGCCCATTTTCTAGAATATTGCCAAATTCGAAGCCGACTTGTTCCTGTGATGTACAGAAGGTGAGTGAGTTTAAAGTCAAAACTTGTCATTCAAGGTCACCACTAGCAATGGAAGGACTGAACTATTTTCAATGGAATCCAAATAAGTACTTCCCTTTTCAGAAATAAAATCCCATTTCAACAGAGGACGATTATGATTAAATTAACTTTACCACATTGTGGACAGCTTAAACCCAATTAAATACAAATAATAAGACCATTGCGATACAAATGAGGAAAAATGTTTCAATGCTGGAAATATATGATGTGCATTCCTCCACATAAGGAAGAAATATCTAAGCTGTCTAACTGCAACAGTCAATATATCTGAAAACCATTTCAGTGGGAAAACACAAATGAAAAAATGTTTTAGATAACAGAATTTCTAATCCAGTTCAAAAACCAGTTTGAACAGAATCAGACCAATATCCAGCCCACATAAGTGCAACTCATTCCAATAGTTGTTGGTGGTTCTACTGTAACTGGATCCACTGTTGGTTCATCTGTCTCTTCTGTAGCCATTTTTGCTATTGTTCTTCTTGCTACTAGTATTCGTTTTCTTTCAGAAGGTGATAGAAACATTTTTCATATATTTGGGTAAGTTCTTCTTATACTTGTTCATCTTGATGCCATGCACAATAGATTGTTTGACAGCTCTCGAATATGAGATAACAGATGGCGATCATTTTGTTCCATTGTCACCGTGCCACATGCCTTCTTTGGCACAATATACACAAGATTATATTTGTAACCTCAATACAGTTAGACAATTAGCAATAAAAAGAGCTTTGCTGAATCATTCTTATATATCCTCTTTTAATCTGTTTTGAAATGTATTGAAGTGAGATCGAACGGCTTAAACATTACACACTAAGCTTTATTCTTTTATAAAACTGTTAAATATTCAAAGTTGACTATTTTTTACAAGCTTAATTCTTCCTTTAGTGTGTGGAATGATCAAGTGAAATGGACTGAACTAAAATAGATTTTAATTATAGGGATTTCTTTGCATTTGGATTCCATGGAGAGAGGCTACATTGCATTCAATTATGGGTTATGCCACAGAACATTTTCAGCAGTGAGATGCTTCTATATGCTTGGGTTGCATTCTGATTGGTCTAGTTGTTGGTTTAATTTGTTCTGGACTGGTTTGAATTTAGTCTCATGTATGAAATGAATTTCTATTGTTTTGTGTACACTTGGATAAACCTCAGTTCAACCCATTCAGCTGAAACAAGTTTCTGCTAGGTTTTCTTTCAAGGGCAAAGGTGGATTAGACATATTTTATGAGTTGTGGTTTGTATTTGAAAGGGAATGGATTCATTTACTTAGAACTAGTTCTTCCTTTATAGATGAGTTGTATTGAAATCAATACTTGTCTAGGATTTAATGGAGTGATAAATGGTGGTTTCTGATGCTAGTGGAAATGATAAATGGAGGTCTTTGATGCTAGTGGGAATTACTTATATCTTGTGGAATATGCACAGAAAATATGAAAGAAGAAAAGAAGTTTTCATATTTAAAAATAAATAAAAAATTTGACATTATTTTTGGTACGTTAGTTTTTAGCATTCATGCGAGTCCAATTCAAATTTTATTGCAGAAAAAATGTGTAAATTTAAGTAAAAAATTATTGATGAAGCAAAATTCACAAGTCTGCTCGTCATTTTTACAAGTCAACTAGAAGTTAAAAAGTTTATAAGTCCACATTTCAAACAGAACATCCATTTCTTAGAGATAGGGGAGTTTTGTTGGAATATTAAATGCAAAAGGCCATTTTCCCCTAGAGCCAAATGCCCACCTACCACCCTTGATGGATTACAGAACATATAGAAAACATGAATGTGGTAGGTGAGTTTTTTTTTTTGAAATTCTGAAAAGAGGGGGAAATTTTTTTGGCAAAGACAAAAAGGAATGTTCGGTTCCATTCGACCAGTAGAAGCAGTTGAAGTTGAAGAGATTAGAAATTGCATAGAGAAGAGAAGTGATCAGAAGATCCAGTCATTAGAGTGTAGAGACAGAAGGAAGTTCATTTTGTGCCTGCAGATGCACGTGTTTCTTCTCTGGTCATTCTCTAAGTTTATTTTTTGTTGAGTTCATCATGTTGAAGTAGTGATTGCTTTAGGTACTATTGTATGTAGCCATTAGAGCTGCAAATTTAAAGTTTTGAAGTATTGAAGTTGTTTAAAGTTCTAGGGTTATTCTAGGGTATTCTGGTTGAAGTAGAATGCTCCTAGATTTTGTAATAGTTTCAAACAAAGTTGGATAGCAAGCAAACAGGCATGCATGAATCCATTGCTCCTTCTTATTCATTGCATTTGTGAAGCTTATTGTTGAATATTTCAAGCTTTGGGTCTCAGGTTTTAATGGTGAAAATATTTATGTTATAAGTTTGCACTTGGTCTTGTCTTTGTTTGAAGTTTTTGTCTCTGCAGTTTTTCCAAGATTACTCAACATCTTCTTCTATCGAGCTCCACCCTACAATGGTGATCAAATTCACTTGGTAATCACCCTACTGAACTCACTCGGCATACATTGGTGTCGGGCTGCCCTCTAGTGGCTACCAAGTTCACTTGGCATTCATTGATGTCAAGTTGTTCTTCTTGTGCCGAGCTCACTCGGCACACTCCCTACCACTCGATTTATTAAGGTACCAAGTAAAACTGGCACTCGATAATAGTTAGTGTCGAGTGAAAATTTTAAAGTGTGAATTTATTTTAATATTTCTCACATGGTATCAGAGCTTTGAGGCCCCACATCCATAGTGAGTTATAGCAATTTTTTCTTGGGATATTTGACATGACAAGAGATGCAGGAAAGATATGGTAGTAGCCACACCCTTCAATGGACAAAATTATGATACATGAGAAAATAAAATGAAAACCATAATGGTTGCTAATGATTTGTGAGATTTTTTAGTTAATTTTTTCAATGATGTGATAGACCCAGCTTAGTATGTTGCTCTCACAAATGCACAAAAGACTCATTTGAAAGAGTCAAGAAGGAAGGATGCTAAGGCATTAAGTCTTATTCAAGCAACAATGACAGAGACATTATTCTCCAAGATTGTACTAGCAAATTATTAAATGCAAATCTAAAAACAAATAATTAGATCAATTAAATGACCATACCCAATTTGCAAATCGGTGACTTCAGGCTCTAGTTTGCAAAACATTTTTTTCTCATGATCAACATTAGCCCAACATAGAAAAATTTATAGTCAATCTTCACCGAATCAATGTTCTAGATGCAATGGCATGGTTAGATCTTGCTCTAGATGCTCCCAACCTCTACAAGTACTCCAAATTTGGGTTGAGGTGTAGAAGCTTGAATAGTCTCAAGTGACTATGTGTAGAGAATCTCTCTGAGCTTTGATACCATGTAAGAATTTGCCTTAAGGAAGAATTCACCCAGGACCAAGGAACTCAAACACAAGCACAACACTAGACTAAAGAGAGAGTATGATTAGAATAACGATATATTCAATCAATATACCATATGAAAGTACACAAGGAGTGCCTATAGATAAAGGCCTCTGGAGAGCTTTTAGAATGCACAGAAGTCAGCAACATGATAAGTCATCCAACCAAGAACATGTCCACTAGATATGGGTTATCCTCCATTAAGCATAGAAGTAAGTGTGATAGTGAGAGGATAAGCCTACAATGGTGTATCATGCAAATTAGTGTTGTAGACAAAATGTGCTAAAATGGGAGTGTGAATAACTATTTTGTCAACATGACAACTCATGAGAGTACACAAACTCCTAAGTGTCTCACCTAAATAAATAATAAAATAATGCAATATAATAAAATAATGCATTAACCTAAGTAAACTTAAGTAAGTGTAAATAGTAAATACTTATTTACACCAATAGAGATGGCCCTAAAAAGCCTCTCTTCCTCTAGATTTAGAACTACCTTTGCTTTAGCATTTTCTTCTACTTCATCCTCATCCTCACTTTCATCTCTTATAGGAAGATTCACATTTGTTCTTCCAATTCTTGCATTTTTCTTTGGAGGGCTCAAAAACCCTCAGGTATAACACCTACAGCTCTTCTGCCATGCTCTCTTCATGGAGGCTTTTTCATGCTTCTACTAAAACCCTAGTGCAAACTGCTTCACAATTGGTGATCTATTCACACACTCAAGAACTCTAGCTCTGATACGACTTAATGCAAGGTTTTCCTCTTAATATCATAAACTCATAACAAAAATATAAAAATAACAACATATGCAAAAACAAAATATGGACTTCTTATTTGCACCACAAATGTAGAATTAAAAAATTCATAATTACAATATGCTAACCTACATGGGTGCCTTTAGTACAATAATCTACTAGACAAGCTATGAACAATCACCTAGAGTTGTCTTAGACAATGTTCGATCCTTTCTTAAATAGGTACTTTTATGCTACCTAAGAAGGTTCTACATTCTCAAACTTAACACCTAGGGCTGACAAACCCTAACAAAACATATAGAGTTGGCAAAATACATCTTTGACAATTATTTTAGAAGTTTTAGGTAGCCCAACTTTGGAAGACCATAACTAACAAACCGTTGCTCTGATTGACTATTATAACCACTTTTTGAAAATGCCAGCTGCTAATCTACATGTTTGGGGCTATGCTAGCACCCTTTCGTGAAGTTTTTGGACCTCATCTAGCCCTTTAAGGCCTCCAATGGTGAGCCTGAAGATTTTTCTGCAAATTGTTCCACTTAAAATCTGTAATAACTTCTTTGATACTTAAGTTGGAGTAATTAAATTTTTATGGTAAGCTTATATCTCTAAGATCATTCTTCCTATAGAAAATGAGAACATTTTGAGCTCATATGAAAAAATTACTAAAAATAGCAAGTTCTCATAAATAATAACCGCCTTGTCTACTAGTCCTTATTAAAATATAAAAGACTGAAAATAAAATATTTTTGGGTGATGCAAGATTACCCTTACACCTAGGATGGTCTTGTATCATGTACACAACAAGGAGATTGTTGAGATAATGGGTGTTGCACACATTGCATAATATTGTTATATTATTTTATTTTATTTTATTATTTAATGTTGCACCTAGATGGAAGTGTAACATGTAAAGGTTTCTATGGGATACACTTGATGAGTTGTATTGTAACATTGTGATAATATTTCATATAATTATTTAATATTGGAAAAAAAAAAAAACTCCACTATTAAATGTGGAGTCAATGGGTTAGGTAGCACATGGTTTTAGTATGGGGTTTATGTAATACCACTTAGTGGTTTTGTAGGATTTGCTACTATATAAGCAACTACAAGTGTAGTTGTCGAGACAAAAAAGATAGAAGACAGAAAGGAAAAGAGTCAAGCAGGACAAGGCTTAAGAGGCTAGCCAAGGGAGCATTTTTTAAGGTTGGAAGCATGGCATGGGATGAGTGGATTCATGCTTGTTCACATGGATTGCTTGCTAGTGGCTATGACTTTGAAGGCTTCCATGGCTGTATTGCAATGGTATTTTTTGCTGAATAATACATGCTAATGGATCCTTTTGGAAGCTAGGTTTTTCCCTAAATGAGGGTTTCCTAGGCTATATATTGTGTCACAATTTGTGTGGATATGTTGTTTATTCTCTTGCATGTGGATTTCAATTACATATTTATTTGAGATCTATAATGGGTTATGTGGAAACAATTATTTTCTTTCTTGAAAGTTTTCTTATAGGGCTTTAGTCATTTTGTTGCTTGGTCTCTATTAGTGTACTATTTTATTTTATTCCTCTAATGTTTGGTGTTGATCTTCATTTAATTTTTATTCTAGTTTTGGTGTTGGTTTTTAGCCTTTTTAGTGTCTCATTTCTTGTGAACTCTTGACTTTATGTCCACTAGAATTGGTATTTTTTTTGTTAATGGGTTCAAGCCCTTGCCACATTATGAACGAATCTTAAAATTTATCTAAAATAAATAAATAAATATGTCACAACAAAATGATATGAATGACTACAATCATGATGGTTTTAATCCAAACTTTACAAAAAAATTATGGTGAGCACAGTCATCTCCCCAATCACTACTTTCTTTCACTAAAGTTCACTTAATCAACTTAACATAATCCAAGGTATCTATAAATAGTAGTTTCGTAAATTTTTTAATCATTGTTATGAAAATAACTCAATGCTCTATCCCAATAATATATAAAACATTATAGTTCATACACTTGAGCTAGAGAAGGTACATATATATCCATTTGATATATATTTGATCTCATTTAGTATCACCAACACAAAATCACAAATGGAAAAAAACACTTTACTATCCAAAGTTCAAATTTTTTTTTGCAAGTGTAAATCATAAATACACTAGTGATTACCTCATATACACATAATGGATACAATATTAACTAACTACTATCCCAATGAGATTAGAAAAGTGAATATCTTAAATACAGAATAGATATATCTCCATTGTGAATGATACAGACATATGTCACATGTGTACATAAAGACAATATCCTAAGGTTAAAATGGGTCTAGCATGTTGGATACATTACCATATTACCTTATTTATTGTCACATAATCTTGAAAGTATATCTTACTTGAAAAGGATAGGTTTTTCATCCCAAGTGACCTTTTGGATCATCTTTTCTCTCCAATCCACCACCATTTAGGATGATAATCATGTAATTACTATTGAATATTTGATGTCACTATTATCAAATTTTCACTAAAGTTGTAAATAAAATTATGGATCATCTGTACTCAAGTACATATTGATGACCATCATATAAAAATGTAGTCATCATGACAATTGTTTAAGCATACTAATTACAACACCATCAAACAGTTGAAAATAATATTTATTGTGTCTTGTACTCTATTAGGGGTATATCCTTAATTTGGAGGGTCATATAGGCATGAGAAAAAAAATTACAAGCGGTAAATAAATTAACTAGTAGACACCAACTTCAATTTCCCATATCCTAGCATTAAAATAAAATCTATTCAATAATAGGTAGCATTCAATATATGCTACTTTAAAGCCTTTTCTATATTGATATTAGTGAAAAATTATGCTTGAAAATATTCATTCATGTTCACCTTCATTGACCCAAGTATCAAATAAAATTCTACCAAATGTTGAGGAGATTGCCATTGCATAAAGATAGTCATCCTTTTCATTTGATGGTGAAATCTCCCTTCTAGTATGTTATACAACTTTTGGGGAATGTGTTTAGCTAAAAAGGAAAAAAGAAGAAAATTTTTATCTTTCACACAGTCATATCTTTTGTCAAGATATTACAAAGAGAGCCCTAAACCCAAAGACAAAGAACACATTACAACTTCAACCCTAAGAGTAAAGTAGGGTGATTATATTTCAGTGCATAGAAAACCAAAAATATTCACACATAGATATGTTACAAATATGATAAACATTGACAAATGTAAGAAAACCCACCTCCTCAAAACATAGATTTATACACCAATAGATATATGAATAATCTTTTATTCTAAAAAATTTACCAATTCTCAAAGAGATATAATTCCTA
Source organism: Cupressus sempervirens (assembly GCA_028749045.1). Lineage (NCBI taxonomy): Eukaryota > Viridiplantae > Streptophyta > Pinopsida > Cupressales > Cupressaceae > Cupressus > Cupressus sempervirens. The sequence continues at coordinate 636,899,898 of CM053790.1, read as the reverse complement.
CTCAAATGAATAATATTCTCATAGAGGAAAATGACGTGTAGAGATTCCCAAGGCTAGCCATAATTCTATCTTTAAACTATGAAGGGATCTCTTTTAGGTGTAGAATACTTTTCAGTCCTAGCCATGTGGTAGCCCAAGGAGGATTGGAGAAATTAACTGTGTGAACCTCTTGGTGGAAAGGTTCTTCAACTCAACACAATAAAATTGAGATGAAATATTTCTCTGAGGTAGTTGTGTATGCTCCTCCTTATTCTCAGTCTATTGCTCAAATTAATTTAAAATTGGGGTTGTCATTTAGCTAAGTCTAACTTTCATAAGGTGGTCATTAATTCCTCCTCTTGATGTATTTATAAAGGATAATGTTGGCTCTACTCATGTTGCATATTATATTTTGGCTGCCCATGATAGCAATTTCACTAAGGTCATTCTATTGGCCCATCTCCCAAGTTTTTGTGGGAACTAATGACTTCATCACTAGTGTTGTGTAAACACTATTGGCTTTGTCTCTTGTTGTGGGAAACCATATCACCTATTCTTTTGTGGCTAGAGCTGGTTAGCCTCCCCAAGGTGTATGAGCCCCTAAACTAGATCTTGTGGGTATTTGGGATGGAGTTCTCTCTAACCAAATTTATTACTTAGGGTTGCATAATTTAATCCTTGTGCAAATCTAGTAAAAAAAAATTGGATCCTATTGGTAATACCTTTGTTTTGAATTTGATTCATTTTTTACAACTAGGATTTCTTCATTTATATTTTGTGGCCATTTTTATAAGGTCTTGGGTCCCTTAAAATCCTATTTAATAGGTTTTTAGGTCCCTTCAAAACCTATTTTAGCATTAATAAAAATAAATTTACCGGAATACCTTTTAAATCTTACAACTTAAAATAAATATCTAACAGAATTTACATTTCAAATGGATAAGATTTCTTTAAAAAAATGACAAACTTTATTGACCCTACTTTGATTTATAATCACTATTGCATGAAAGTACAATATAGAAAAATAATTAGGACCAATTTTTACTACCTAATTATATTTAAACAAATTCCAAAACCTCTCCTTTAAGTTTGCATAAATTTCTTTGCAAAAGTAGTCAATTTAACTAAATTTGATAAAGATAAACAATAAGGAACTCTGGCATAATGCCCTATAGGTTAAATTTAAGCAATATTTTTAGAGGTCGATTTATTTTGACACTTATTATGACCTAGTGAGTAGAATGTAAATGATTGAAATATTTCCTTCATAATATAGCTTCCCCACTAATGCAATCATTTGATCCTCTTGACTGTAAACTCCTTTCTGAAATTTATATTTTCTTATAAATAATCTATTAAAACTACCTTATTTTGTAAATTATATCTTCCATTAGTTATCTAAAAATTTTGTATTAACCATTGACTTGTATTACTTGTCTATGTAGTAGAGATTATGTTTTCAATCATTATTGCAACTCTATCAATAATTTGTGTGTTTTTACTAATTTTTTCAAGAGTTTCTCAAGAGTTGGCCCACTTTTGCTAGTTTTGTCTAGCCTTTGTGTACTATGTTTCTTTGTAAATAATTTCTCTATTTCTACTATCCTTATTTGTCATTTTGTGTGTTTAAACATTAATTTTATTTGTACATTGTGCATATTTGCTAACTTTTTCATCAAAATGGTGCTTTCATTAACTATATTGGCACTTTGTATACTTCTAAATAATTTATTAAAACCACCTTAATTTGTATTTAATATCTTCCATTAATTATCTATACGATTTTGTATTTACCATTAAATTATTATGTTTTAAAAATTGAAAGTAGTCAAGAAATGGGGCTTGACTCAAAAAGACAAAATGTCATAGAACAACTACAAGTCACAAGAGACTAAACTTAACCTGCCCCCATTTTTAATTCTATAAAATACCGCATCAAAGAATCCTTAGATCTAGAAAACAAACTATAGAAATTTTGTATCAAAATATCTAAAATAACCATAATATTTTAGGGTCCAAAGCAACACCATGAACAATACCCAATACGATCGAGTGCTAAAGAATTTATGATAATAAAAATTAAAACTTAAAACACTTTCTCCTTATTCAAATCATTTCCCTTTGATTTGTCCATCAAAAATTGGATCTAATTATCAACCAAGAACCTATAGAGAGAGCTCATGGTATCCACTCCTATCGCTGAGGTGAGACCTTCCTTCTCTACATGCAGAAAGTGGAGGGTAGACATAGCTAAATGCATCACCCTAACTTAAAACCTAGTATCCTCATCGAATCTCTACTCTAGGATCTCTTTCCTTTCTTCCATCATTTTAAAGTCCCTATTAATGACCCCCAACCCTTCAATATTGTCTTGATTCTATGAGTATATTCACCCTTTTTAGATAGCCATAGAGGGAGGTGAGAGATTCACCCAGATCACCTCCTTGATTTTTAGGCATTTCATTCTTCTCAATATTAGAAACATAGGAGGTGAGGGGACTAAAATGACTACTATCTTCACCCTTTCCCTCACTAAAAATATCCTCCTCCTCATCAATAATACATATCATTTGGGAACTCTTACTTTTCTATTTTTTTAAGGATGTTTTCATTTACCACTTCTCATGGAGTCAGAGCTATGAGGGCTCTCAATTTTTGGCCTAACATCCACATTCACCTATCTTTTCTTATTTCTTATGGATCTCTTTTTACTGAGCTCCATATCCAAAATTTGGATATTTTTCTCCATTTTGATTTTCTTCAAAATATGGTGAGAGGTAGGTTTTTAGGTTTTTGTTTCCATAGTGGATTTTATCTCCATAGATATTTAAAGGATGGAGGTAGAAATGGCTAGGTTAGGAAGGTCCACCTACACATTGATATGTTCGATAGGATAGATGTTCTTATGGAAATCATAAAGGTTAAATAAAAGGGCCTTGTGCAGGATATTATAGTCTCAGCCATGTTTAATCTTCTCCCTATCCTTAAGAATGTTGTCCTCCATGGAATGTAAGAGAAAAAATGAAATGGAGATAAGGTCATGATCATGGAAATGGTTTAAAATGGGGAAATGGTAGTAGCAAAAAATGTGAAATCCACCCTGTAAGGTGAGATATCTCAAGATAGCATAGTATACCTCTTTCCAAGGATCTAGTAGCTCCATTATAGGAAAACCACCACAATCACACACTAGGCTTTCATTAAGTCAAAAAATAGTTAAGGCTATCTCCATTTGCAATACAAGTTTGTTTTTACTATTTATGGACCTACAAGGATAAACTCCCCAACTTGGTAATGAACTCTTTATTGATCTCAAACAAGATCTCATTCACAATCACCCATCTCTTATTCTAGGAGTTAACAAATTGAATGGAGACCACTTCATCATAACCCTTAATACACTACATGAACTGCACCAAGCCACCCTATTTCGAGTAAGTCTAGGAAGCTTCTTTGTATTCTTTAATGGAACACAACCCAATATGAGTAGAGTTACCACCCATTTCCCCACTCTCACCTATATACTCAATAAAATCCTCAGAGATATCTAACATAACCTTTGCTTGGATCCATTTAAGGCTAAGAAAACTAGAACGAGCTCCTGAAAACTTGCAAGCCAAGCAAATAGAATGACCAAAGCCCAAATGAAAATGTTGTGGGCAATAATGCAACATAACATGAACTTTCCACAATGAATCATAATAATCGTTTGTACTTTCCTCTCCATTCCAAACCTCACTCCTTTCATTATTGATGCTTGTATTGTCATTTTTTGAAATCACCCGTCCTTTCATCGCTGACACAATCCCACTAAATTTGGTGAAAGTTGATGTACTAATTTATGCATAAAATGCTCCCATTTTTATCGCCACTTTTTGGACCAATCACCATCCTATTGTAATTAATAATGGTATGAACACTTTTTAGCCAACCACTCCAAGTAATTATTTCCACCCAAAGGTACACTTTAACAATAAATAATCCCATCAACATTTGGAATCCTTAATCATTACTCCATGGATATGGACTAGAAGCTGAATATTGTTTTCACAAATACATGTGCCCATCATGGTATGACCCATAGATGCCAATGCATTTTCTACCTCATTGACCTTTTCTTATATGTGTTGAATGAACACTTCCCAAAGTCTCAAGCTAAACACTCAACCATATTTAATAACTTGGGAGATATTTCAACTAACTCTATTTCCTCATTTAAAGGCTTAAATAAAAAGTTGTGAATCTTCCTCCACAACAAAATTTTGAACTTTCATATAAGCTAGCTTTCTTGATGCCCTAAAACAAACCCATTTATTCACTAAATTTATTGCTGTTTACCCCACAATTGAAAGTATATGCCCTCACCAAATTGTCATGATCATCTCTAATGACACCCTGAACAACTATATTTCTACTTGGTTAAACCATCAAAATTGAGCTTGAACCATTGATGGGGAAGAGGTTTCCATATTACCTTCTATCAAACCAATAATTTAGAATTATCAATTCTAGAAACTAGCTCCTTAACACCCCAATTATCGAAAATGGCACACTCTAGGGGTGTTAGGGGTGGGAGGGCGTCCATCATCTCTAGTAAGGGATAAAATCCTATAGAAAGGTTGGAGATTAATTGAATTTTAATAGAGTAAGGAGGGGCGGTGGGTGTTGCTCCCTAAAAATATGATTATTCCTTCCCTTCCATATCTTTCAATAAACATAAGACGGGATCACTTTCTATAACATTATAATAAGGGGGTGATAAGGGGGATAATAGTAGCATATCTAATAAATAGTTGTAGATTATAATTGAAGACCCATTGGACCTAAAACATAAGTAATATACCTAACTAAACCTCCTTTGGTATAAGGACAATGGATCAATAGATTAGGGGTAGTCTACTCCTCCATATGGAATAATGTACACTTATTCACCAATTGGAACACCCTCCTCTTTAGATTATCCATCCTAATTATGCTACCATGTTACACATTCCACTAGAAGTTCACCTTTGGGATAATTCTTGCGTTCCAAACATATTTCAAATCAGTGCACACCTCATGACCAATAATTCTATTATATCTCAATTTCACACTAAACTCCCCCAATGCTTGAGTCTACCACACCACCACATCCTTAGACAGGAAGGTCAAGATTTGCACATTTTAAATATGTCTTTGAAGGTTTTGGGTTAGAGGTTGTGGTGAAAGTTTTTATTCTAAATTGACCTATTTCCCATTGTTGTCAATGCAATTATCCATCATAATACCAAATATTTCTATATAGGTTCACTTAAGTTGATAGAAATGTGACTTGTCTAGAGTGTTCCCCATCCATTTTTTCTTCCAAAATGTTATCTTTCTCCTGTCCCCATTAACCACATGATGTCTTTCCTCATGATTTTATGACTAAAAACAATATTAGTCTAGATTCTAGAGCCCCTAGGTAAACCATTATTACCAAGGTTATATTAAAAATATTTTCCACAAATACTTCACCTTGATAATTATACACTACCCAACCTCTTCCCTAATTAACCTCAAACCAGTTTTTGACATTAATGCCCTATTGAGGTTAGAAATTATTCTCGAATTTAACCCCAGTTGAGAATTTGGTTTGGAAACCTTTTTGCAAGTGACCAAACTCATCCTAGATTATCCTTCATGCCTAACCAAAGAAATTTGTGTTGGATCTTCTCAATAATATCTCTAACTTTCCTAGACATTTTTGTAAGAATTTGCCTTTGGGAAAAAATCACCCACAATAAAGGAACTCAAATACAAGCAAAATAGTAGACCAAAAAGAGTATGATCAAAATAAAAATGTATTCAATTCAATGTCATGAAAGTAGACTATGAGTGTCTATATATACAATCCTCTGAGATGCATCTAGAATTCCTAGGAATCAACAACATGATAAGTCATACAACTAGGAACACATCCACCAGATATGGGTTATCCTCCATTAAGCACAGGAGTAAGTGCAATGATGTGAGGATAAGCCTACAAAGGTGTAGAATGTAAATTTATGTTGTAGATACCATGTACTTAATTTGGAGTGCAAATAATTATGTTTTCTACATGACAACTTAGTTAATTATGCAAACTCCAATGTTGTAGACACCATGTGCAGAATTAGAATTACTTACTTTTGTGTGGTCAACATGACAACTCATAAAAGTACACAAACTCCTAAGTACCTCACAAAATAAATAATAAAATAATGCAATATAATAAAACAATACATTAACCTAAGTAAGCTTAAGTAAAGTGTAAATAGTAAATATGTATTTACACTAACACCCTCCTTAAGTGAAACTTAGGGGAATGCCCTTAAGCTTATGAAAACTAAGATGAAATGCATAATGGGTCTCGACTACTAGGCCATATTAGGTACCCATGAACATAATAAAATGCAATCTCTAATAAAGTGGAGAAAGAGTGAAAACCTCATGGGAAAAACCCTACCCCAGAAAGAGAGATGAAAAGACAAGATGCATGGATGGATGGAGTAGTCAAGACCCCCCCATTATCACATACATCAAGATTATACAAAAGTGAAGAATGAGAAGGAAAAAATCTCAAAAGAGGAAAAAGTCCAACCCATAAGAAAGAAGAGGAAGAGAGACAAAGTAGGCCCCCCAAAATGAAGAATGTCAACTAGTGATTTTTGCTCCAAGGTAGAAGTTGGTCCATGAATTCTTAATGATGTTCTTTCCCCTTGGAAGAGACAATGGAAAAAGTATAATCTTGAAGATGTATGGTGACCATAAAACCTACTCAAGTGTCCCTGTGTTGATGCTGATTGTCACCCCTTCCAACACTACTAAAAAGAAAAAATGAAAATTAGGCAAGGATGTTTGTAGAACCTGTCCCAATGAACCAATAGTCTCCTTAGCTGATAAAGAGACCTATGAAAACTATTGTTCATATGGATCCATAATCACATCAACCTATGAAGATCGATCATGTAGAGAATGGACATGAGGCTCAAAGTGATCCCTTGCAACAACTATAGAAGGATATACCTTATCAAAGAGAGGATGTAAATCATCAATGATGTCTCCCAAGTTTTCTATGTATGACTCCACAAACAAACCTAAAATGTCTACTATGTAGTCATCCCTTGTTGTTGAACCTGGAAGACAAGGTGTACCCTACTATGATGGACCTATCAGTGTGGCAATGTATGCATATGGACTATATTTATTGCATGACCTCTTGCCACAACTGTCAGTAGAACCCCATGTATCTGAATCTATTGAAGCACTATCACTAGTGTCACTATCAGTTTCCATAGTGTATGAAGTGAGGAGAGGAGTAGAAGATATGCTAGGTGTACTTTCCTCAAAGTTTACATCCTTCTCCACAAAGATCTCATGTGTCTCAAGATGCAAAAGTATGTATGCCTTAACACCATCTTCATATCTGATGAAAGTACAAGGCCTAGGTTATAGTGCCTTGAATCCCCTAGAAGATATGTTTTCCCATGCTATACAACTGAAGAATTTGAAGTGACTCACAACTATTTTTCTACCACACCATGCCTCAATAGAAGTCTTACCATCTAAGGCATTATGAGGAGACCTATTAAGTATGTGAGTGGCACCGCTGATAGCTTTGACTTCTAGTGTAGGATCAAGAGACTTGGCTTTAATCATGCAACTTGCTGTGGACTTAAGAGTTTGCATCCTTAGTGTTGCAACATCTATCTTGTTGAGGACTAAATGCCTGTGGGTTCTAAAGATCAATTCCCTCAAGTTTGCAAAAGTTTGTAAGTATTTTGTCCTTTCATTGTCCATCTGAAGAACCTTGATGGCTTTCCCAAATTTTTGTTCAACATGAATCTTGAAGGCTTAAAGCTTGTCCAACACTTCATTCTTATGATGAAGGAAGTAGACCCATGTAAAGCATGAAAAGTCATCAACAAACGTAAGGATGCAGTAGCCTTGGCTAACTGATATCACGGCAAAAGGACATGCTAATACCATGTGAACCGACTGAAGAACAACTAGTGCTCTTGAAGACTTCCCTATATCATACTTCTCCTTGAGATGCATATTCACTAAATATGATGAACACTCACCCTTAGAAAAGTTAATGTTATGTAGACCTTTCACCATGTGTTCAGAGAAAAGTTGTTGAAGATAGCAGAAGGTAAGATGACCAAACCCCTTATGCTATAGTTTGATTTGTGAATTAGATTGAGTTAACAAGGCATGAGAAGGAGACTTAGGCAAAAAGTGGGAGAAGGAATAATGCCTCTTTTCATGATTAAATTTTCCCAATACAACCAATGAGTCATCTTTTAGATTGACCACCATCATTGAATCAGGAAGGAACTCAACTTTGTTGCCATCTCCAAGGTGAGTGATTTGGTAAATTGAGAGGAGATTAGAGCTTAGGTTTAGAAGATAGAGAATGTCTTTGAATTCCCCATTTTCCATCTCTATATGTCCTTTCCCTTCAACTTCCATTTTATTATCATCTCCCCAAAAGATGTGTGGTACCTATGACTTATTCAATTAAGAAAAGTCTCCCTTTAAAGAACCATATGATAGGAGGTAGTTGAATCAAGAATTCATTCCAATGAAGAACTTATATTTCCTATAAGTGCTTGCCCTTTTCCCTTTGAAGAGGTTGGAGTTGAATCCTTGGAAGTACATAGCACTTGAACTTTGTTCTTCTTGAGTATATTTTCCAACTCACTGATTCACTTAGTCTTGCAATGATACTCGTCATGATTTGGCTTTTTTTTTTTTTAATTCCTTCTTTTCATTGTTTCCCTTCTTGTTGGAAGAAGAACTGCCTTGTTGTGAGCAGTGTTTGTCTCAGATTGTGATTTTTGCTTCCACTACTTCTTCTTGCTACTATTAGAAATTTTTCCTCCTTGACTTGATTGGTTCTCATCACTAGCCACTAATGCTTTGGTCATTGATGACGTGAGAAGTCCCAAATCTATTAAGTGAGATTGTTCAAGAATCAACATCTCTAAAAATGCACCAAAGGCAGGCTTTTGGAAAGCACTTCCCATGGCTAACTCATGAGTATTATAACTCAAAACAAAGGAAGCATAGTCTGGAGGTAGCCTCTTCAAGATGTAATGAATCAACATTTCATCCTTCATGGGATTTATACAATCTTTAAGTAGTGCCCTATACTCATTGGATTTGTTGATATAATCCTAAATTGTGTGAAAGTTCTTTGGATCCAATATAAGTAGATCATCCCCAATCTGAAAACCCTTTTCCTCATCCACCTTACCATACAATGCTACAAGTTTTTCCCATGTAGGTTTGGATTCCTTGAAACTAGAATTGTGGAAAAAGAGATTTCTATGTACACAATTCCTAATAATTCCTAAGGCTTGTTGGTCTTTATTTTTCCAATCAATAAGTGTTGTAGAATCAGTGGGTTTGGGAATTGAACCATCAACACAAAGACATAAACCTTTTTCCATTAATCTACTCCATGCGGTATTGTTCCATGTAAAAAATTGTATGAAGCTAGAAGTGGACCTTTAGGTGAACCCATAATGTAGAAACTGAAAAGACCACACAAGAGAGACAGAAAAACATAATACACACCCCCATTTTTACTCAATCAAACCTCCCCCACCACAAAAAAAAAAAGAAAAAGAAAAAAAGATGCTTTAGGCACTTTATATGCAGTGCATGTACAATAGGTCACTTGTCAAAAAGTACAAAATGAACTTCTAATTTTTCTATTTACAACTACCTTTTTAGGCTCAAATTTGTCACTAAGCACTGTACCTTAGATGTACAACAATTCTAAAAAGTAATCAAGGCAATATAATGCAGAAAATGCCCTAAGTTTGAAAGTTAAATTTTTGTCCACATAACCTTACAATATAATTATAGATCTGTAAAGTAGATGAAATATAATGAACTTTCAAAAATAATAGAAGCTAAAAATGTGTCCAAATGAGTTCATATAGATTATTTCATGTTGTAAAATATAGGATTGAATAGGTATAGTAAACAAAAAATGTAATTTCTGACAAATCCTTGTACCAAAACTAGAAAAGAACACCACCACTAAGAAGCTCAGGAAATTCTACCCAAAATGAAAAAAAAAATTGCACCTGATTTGGAGTCTAGATGACTGAGTTATAGCCTCTCAAAGTTGGACTGCAAAACCAAAACTACGTCTAGAGAGAGGGGTTTAGGCAGAAAAATACAAGCTTAAATTTGATGATCAAATCACCATCACAATAGTTATAAAATTCCTAGAAATGATGGTTAGACAACCATCAAATTTAGCATAGTGAAATGCTCACATGATAAAAATCAGCCTCCTCTGCTAATGTGGCAAGCTAACAAGATGTACAACCTATATGATCATGGTACAAAAGGGTGACACATGTAGATGCCATATTCTTAGGTGAAAAAATTACATGGCTCTACATGTGGGCTTATGTGGCAAATAGCTAGACTCCCAATTGACATGGATGGTCTGGACCTATGGCGGTGGTAGTGCCACATGGGGTTGTGTCAATGACTAACTTGGCATTGGGCTGGTCACCACATGTCACCAAGTAGGACAACTAGAGGGCTTGTTGTGTGATGGTCAAAAGATGTTCATGGGTGCTAAAAAAGATTCACAACCAAAAGAAAAGAATAGTCGACAAATGTGTATGTGTAGAGCTCTAGCATAGGATGTGTGGCCTAACAAGGGTTGGTACATGTTGCACTACATGTCTTCCAGAAAATGAGAAGTTGGGTGCCACAAAAAGAAAATGACTAGCATGGGAAATGTTTAATCCCATATTGTGTGGGGGAACACTCCTATGAGTGTTAAAAAGTTTGCAGTCATGGGCTTAAAATAAAAGAGCCCACTAGAGTGTTGGGTTGTGTGGTCGTTGAGTAATGGTACCCTCTCTAAACTTTGTGTATAGGTCGGTCCACAGATAATTATAATTGTCGATGTCAAGAAATATGAAATACGTCCACCAAAAAATAAAGAATATGAAACTAAAGAGTAACAAAATACTCTTATGCAGGGCTGGGGTGTGACGACCTAGTTACCTCTAAAAAAAAATTCTCTACAAGGCTGTGTAGCCAAAAAATATTTCAAAAATTCTATCTGAAAAAGTAGAGAATAAACTATCAGATCTGAAAAACAATTAAGTGGATCTAAAAATGACCATATTAAAATTGCAAAGCAGGCCTCTGAGTGCTAGTTTGCAAAAATAATTTGCCTCATGATTGACATTGGCCTAGGGTAGGTGAATTTATAGTTGATTTTCAACAAATCAATGTTCTACATGCAATGATGAGGTCCCTTCTAGCTCTAGATGCTCCTAATGATTGCAATACTCCAAATTTGGGCTAAAGTACTGAAGCAACAATGGTCTCAAATGACTATGTGAAGAAAAATTCTCCAAGCTTTGATACCATGTAAGAATTTTCTTAGGGAAAAATTCACCCAAGATCAAGGAAGTCAAACACAAGCACAATAGTAGACTATAAAGAGTATGATTAGAATAACAATGTATTTAATTCAATGTCATGAAAGTACAATAGGAGTGTCTTTATACAAAGGCCTCTGAGATACATCCAGAATGGCTAGAAATTAGCAACATGATAAGTCATACAACTAGGTACATGTCCACCGAATATGGTTTATCCTTGATTAAGCAAAAGAGTAAGTTTGATGATGTGAGTATAAGCCTATAAAGGTATAGCATGAAAATTTATGTTGTAGACACCATGTGCTAAATTAGAGTTGCTTACTTTTGTGTTGTTAACATGAAAACTCATAAAAGTATGTAAACTCCTAAGTGTCTCACAAAATAAATAATAAAATAATGCATTAACCTAAGTAAACTTAAGTAAAGTGTAAATAGTAAATATGTATTTCAACCAACAGTTTTAAACAAGGATAAGAAGTAGACAGGGATGTCTTACAAAGAGGTCATAGATGTAATTTTACAACACTAGTAAGGACTTTTCCTTTCCTCCCCATAAGTTTATTTTGTAAATGTTCCAATAAGGAGATAGGTAATCCTAGGTAAGTGTCCTGGAGGTTAGGCTACTGACATTGAAGTTCCCTAGTGATTTTTTCTTGAAGAGTCCTCTCAATATTAAAGAAATAGATTATAATTTTATAGTAATTTATACATTGGTCTAGAACTATAGCATAATCCTCAAGAAACTTCTTCTAGTATCTAGCTTCAAGGATAGATGTTATCCCATAGAGAAAGGTGTCATTCACAAACTGTTGGTTCACCTCCAGTGGAGACTAGTGGCTTGTTTAATGCCCTTTAGTTGACCTTGCTCCACCAAAGCCAAGAAATTTTGGCCAAGAACTTCCACCAAAATGGTGAATAAATATGGGGAAAGAGAATCCCTTTCTCGGCCCCCTCATATTCTTAAAGAAATTTCCCAAGGTTCCATTCAGGAAAACTGGAAATTTGACAGAACTCACTACCTCCTTAGTCAGGGAGATAAGTCTCTCCCGAAAGCAAAATTTACCAAAGATGTTAAAGATAAAATAAGATCTTATGTTATCATAGGATTTGAAAATAAAATTTTCATGGTCATACCTTAGTTCTTTTTTTTTCCCCCATAGAGTGCATAACTTCATGAGAGGTAATAACCATGTCTAATATTTATTGTCTTAGAGGAAAACTATTTTGGGAAGGACTAATAAATTTATCAAGAAGATATTTCACTCTATTCACTAAGATCTTAGACATGATGTTATACACCATTTTGCAGAGGCTAATGGGCCTAAAATCCCCCATCTTAGTGGGTTCATCAACCTTCAAGAAAATGAAAATGAAAGTTTGGTTGAGTTCCATAAGAAATCTCACTTTATTTATGAAATCATGCACACCATGGGTGAGGTCATATTTGATAATCTCCCAAAAATCTTAGAAAAAGGTAGATGAGAATAGATCAGGGCCTGGAGTTTATAGGAACCCATAAAGAAGATGATCAGTTTCACCTCCTCGATCTCAACCCTCTTCACCAACTTCTTATTCATCACTCTGTCCACAATAGGGGTAATAATTATGAATAGATCTCTACTTTTATCATGGTCCCAAGGGCACAGAATTTGGTTGTAGATATTGTGGAAATACTTGGAAGCCCATTTTCTCATGTCTATCTCCTCCATGAGCTCGTGATCTTAATCATCCTAAAGCTTGGTAATTGTATTTAGTTTTTAATTTTTAGAAGTATATCTATGGAAGGTTGTATTCCTATCCCTTTCAGCTAGAAATTGAATACATGACCTTTGTTTTTAGAAAATCTCCCCCTTTATAACAATTTCCTTCCACTTCTTCCTCAACTCCCTCACCTCATGGGTGCCCTCCACAAATATCTCCTTTGGCTAGAAAACCCTTAAAATCCTCAAGCTTTTCTCAATATTTTCTTTCTCTTGAAAATAGTCCCAAAAAGTTGTCTTCTTCTATTTACACATTTATCTTCTAATAATTTCTCATTTCCTAAAAATCTTAAACATATTCATTCCCTCCACACAAGTATTCGACCACTATTTGATACACTCCTAAAACTATGGGTAGAAATGCAACATAATCTAATATCTAGAAATTTTGAATCCTTAAAGGTTGTGTGTAGCCCAAATGAATAAGATTATGGAATGATTATAAATAGTCTTGGGAAAAGCATGAAGAGAGAATTAGGGGAGAATATCACAACCTATACAAACCAGGACTCTACCCAATCTCACTTGAATGAGGTTACTACAAGATTTGTTACTGGACAAAGTAAAGGGAGAGCCTTGAAGGTTAATCTCCAAGAGGTCATTATGCCTAAGGATTTCATTTAAATTGTACATTCTATCAAAGAAACCCTCAAGGTCCCCCAACTTGTTTGAAGGGTAAAAGGTGGTATTGAAGTCCTCTACATAAATAAAATTTGTGGATTTATTTTCTCCAATAACACATGATGCCTCCTCCCTATGTGGAATATTCCAACCCTCATATTAGTAGAATTAAAGTTGACTAACATCCAAGTGAGATCCTTATTCACAAACTCAACAACTAGAAAATTTAGATTGGAAAACATAGCTCTATCTAAGATCTTACAAGAATCCCATATAGTTGCAATGCCTCCCAAAAAACTAGTTGCCTCATTATACACAAAGCTTGCACTAGGCCTAATATAATTAAGAAGATTTTCCAAATTCCTACTTGTTATTTTAACTTCCTGGACAAGAATTATATCCACTTTATACTCTAAAATGCTCTATTTAATTGCATAATATTTCCTAGGGCTATTGAGCCCCATGACATTCATGTAGATGAATTTCATTTTCACATCTTTGTAGAATTTGAGAAAACTTCACAAACCACCAAGAACACCTACATGCAAATAACCTATATTGAAGAGAAACCAAAAAATAAAAAAGTAGGTCTTGGAAAATCTCAATAGTGTGAAAGAAAAATTGTGTTCAAAGTTATGAAAACAAAAACTACAAAGGTTCAACCTTAAAGGTGAACAAAGCCCTAAAGGGAAAGAAAACTAGGTTTATAGATTATAATTAATATAAAATATTAATTATATGCACCTAAGAGTAAGCATAAGTAACTAGAGTAATAAACAACTTAATTAACTAAATCAAGATGATCTTATTAATAAGCACAATAATTACTTACTCTAACACCCCCCCCTTAAGTGATGCTCATGAGGAAGCTAACCTAGCAAAGCTATGAAACTAGGAAAATAGGTCCTGGCAACAAGGCATGATCAAGTACCCAAAACACTCTATCTCTGTAACCAAGAGACAAAAGAGAAAACCTTGTCAGAATAGTCCCTGTCAAAAAAGAGATAGAGGAAACATGCTGAAAAAAACATGAAGGAAGGAAGGCCTCAAGAAGACCCCACAAGGGAAACTTTTAAAACCCCAAGCATAGACCACAATTGAAGATAGCAAGGCAATGCAAATGATTTGGTGAAGATGTTGATAACCTATGCATTAATTGAAATGTACTTCAAAGAGAGAACACAGTCTTGGATTAGATGATGAATGAAATGCATATGAAGCTTAATGTGCTCAGTGCATTGATGCTCCACTGGGTTGTAGGAAATATGAATAGCACTTTGATTATTGCACCACAAAATAGTGGGACAATTGAGAGGAAAACCAAACTCAATCATTAGTTGTTGAAGCCATAAAATCTCTTGACTAGCAAGCATTTTTTCTTGATACTTAGCCTCTATAGATGAATGTGCATGAGTATCCTACTTCTTGCACAACCATGTGATAGGACCAGAGCCAAGACAAAAAACAAAGCCAAAAGTAGACTTCTGATCATCAACATCACTGAGCCAATCTGAGTTAGTGTAGCCAACAATGTGAGGAGTCCCTAATGTATAATGAATGCCATACATCAATGTGCCCTAAATGTATCTCAAAATATGCTTGGTATCTTTGCAATGAGTATCATGAGGATCATGTGAAAACTGAGAGAAAAGACCCACTACAAAGGAGAGATTAGGAAGAGAATGTGTCAGGTACAACAAGCTACTAACCAACTACTAGTATAATGCAAGATCCATTGAAGGTGAATGGCAAGAAGTAAACAAGGTGACACCTGATTGAAAGGGTGTTGGAACAGGCTTGCAATCAAGCATGTCAAGAGCATACTTCTACTGATAAAAAAAAAATGCAAGTAATGGACTAAACAATCTAGAGACGAAGAAAATAGTGTAGTAGACCAAGATCGGTCATCTCAAGCTAGTCCATCAATACTCTCTAGAGAGCTGTAATCATAGAGGATGAGCTACCTATGAGAAGAAGATCATCAACATATAGCACAAGGATCAAAAACTCAGCCTTAAGATGTTGAATGTAGACTATAGAATCGGAATGCCAGTGGGTGAAGCCTTTAGAAATCAGAAAAGAGTCCATCTTCTCATACAAAGCCTAGGGGGCCTATTTGAGACCATATAATGAGCGTTGAAGTCTACAAACTAAGGAGGAATCTTGCACAAATCCCTAAGCCTGCTCCATGTAAATCTCCTTAGTAAGATCACCATGCAAGAATAAACTCTTCACATCTATCTAAAAAATGGGCCATCCTTGAGAAGCTACGAGGGATAATACAAGGAAAATAGAATTCATCTTGATGACATGAACAAATGTCTCAGTGTAGTTAGTACCCTCAACCTATGAAAACCCCTTCTCTAAAAGATGGGCCTTATGCTTATCAATGGAACCATCTGCAGAAAACTTAGTATGATACAAGCATTTGCATCATGCTAACTTTCCTCCCTTAGGAAGAAAACAAAGATCCCAAATATGATTCTTCATCAAAGAAGAATACTCCTCCTCCATTTTACTATCCCACTTAGAATGTCCTCTCACTGCTGCAAATGTTTTAGGATCATCACAAATAGCATGACTGAGAAGACTAGAACCCATAGTATGAGGTGTGACAGGAAGTGGTAGGGTCACCAGCTAGAGATCTTATAGCCTCAACTATAGCTCGAGACCATTTAGGCATATGGGGAGGATCTTGTGGCAAAGGTAAATAGGGATCACCATGATCATCATCCTCATCATCTAGAAAAGAGAGTGGAAAGGATGAGGAAGTAGTGGTAAGTGAAGTAGACTCTAGCGACAAGGTATCTACTATAGGAAGATGCTCGTCAAATGGGACATCCCATCAAAATAGGACTTCTCTAGAATTAGGATCAAACAACCTGTAGGTGTTAACATCCTCACGGTAGCCAACAAAGATGAGGTGTCAGCTCTTCTACTCCATGGTTCTCTTATGGGCATCTGGTATAAATGCCCATGCGTCACTACCAAAAACTCTAAATGAAGATACATCAAGCTTGACATGAGACCAAGCCTCATCAAGAGTCATATTTCAAATGGCCTTGTGAGGCATCTGACTCTAAATATAGTTGGCACAATTGACTACCTCTACCCAAAAATATGAATCCATGGACTTGGACTAAATCATACAACTAGCCATCTCCCGAAGGGTTTTGTTCTTTCATTTGGCCACACCATTCTGTTGAGGGCGTTAAGGCACTAAAAAATGATGCTAAAGACTATGTTCAAAGAAAAAATCCCTAAAGGCTTGGTTCACATACTCCACCCCATTATCTATGCATATCTACTGAATAGAAAGACCAGACTGCTTCTCAACAAATGTCTTACAGACTCAAAATGAATCAAAGACATTAAACTTGTACTTCAAAAAGTACACCCATGTACATTTGGAAAAGTCATCAATTAAAGTAAGCACATATCTGGCACCTAAAAAAGGAGTGAGAAATGACATGAGGTCACTATGAATTAACTCCAATGCTGTCAAAGCATGAGTGGCTCCTCCATGTGGAAAAGGATCCCTATGTTGTTTTCTATGTGCACAACCCTGAAAAATACCATCTATGTAGACAATTTGGGGAAGCCCAAGAAAAAGTGCCTATGTGCTCATTTGCTAAAGATACCTATAATTGACATGGCCAAAATTCTCATGCCAAAGTCTACTTATTCAATCTACATGTACTACCAAGAACCTATGTCATGAGAGGATTCAAATCCATCAAAGCTATAAAGGTGAGATGTACAGTCAACACTCATAGTAGCCACAATAATCTCATAATCAACTAAGTCCCAAATAACCAAATCATATGGTGAGAACTCAACTATCTTACCAAAGCCAAAGTGGAAAATCTAATAAGTGGAGAATAGGTTCATCAATATATCAGGGAGAAAAAGAACATCTTGAGAAGAAACCCTAGCTAATGCAATACAACCAGAACCCATGACTAAAAGATGTGATGAGTTTCCAATAGAAATCTATGAAGTAGCACAAGGAGCGAGTGAGGTGACCAATTGCTAAGTGTTTTTCATATGGTGTGACACACCAGAATCAAGAATCCAAGTAGGCCTAAAAGTCATAACTCATGCAATAAGAGCATGACCTTTCCCTATAGGGGGGACGTAGAATTAGGAGATGAAATGTGATGCTCCTACATGGCTTCCTCTAAAGCCTCCAAATGTTTCCAACACCTAGAAATGGGATGTCCATCCTTTCCACAAAAACTACAGGTCTTAGCTAATTTCTTCTTTGTCTTGGAGGTAGACTTGGTAGACTTCGAAGAAGATTTACCCATGGAAGGGTTAGCTAGAGGTTTGGAATCATTTTTTGTTGTATCTTTCTTTGGTTTGGCTTTCTTTTTTGGTTTCCCCTAAGAAGTCTGAGCATTCAATGCTTGGTTGGAAGAGCCAGAGGCATCCACCTATTGGATCTTTTCTTGTTCCTGTGTCAACCAATCACAAATTTCTCAAAAGAAGGCATCTAATGTCTATTACCAAGGCATCCATAGTGGAGTAGAAAGTGGAAGAAAAGATCTAATACTATCTTTGAAACTTTTAGAGTATAAAAATAATACTCATCATCTATTTTTTTTTTACCACATCCCTGCAAAACTATATGCAGAGATTTAAACTTCATAAAGAAGTCTTCAAAGGTGGGGAAGTTGGCTGGTAACAAAGGAGTCAACTCTACATCAAGTTGTAATGCTCAGAACTCATTCACTCTACCAAAATGTTGTAGAACTTGGTCTAAATAGCTTGAGGAGTGGTCAAACCATCCAAGTGAAATAGTAGACTATCTGAGATGTTCAGTGCAATCAATCCCATGGCCTCATCCATTTTGTTTCTATGCTAAAGAACATCAAAAGGGTGTTGTAGAACAAGTTGGTTCTCATCCAGACATGACCATAGACATCGTGACATGAGAAGCCTAATCATTTGAGCTTTCCAAGTGTAATAGTTGTGTGCCATGAGCTAGGTCACAGAAAGATGCGACATTGAGAGAAGAAAACATAAGTAAAAGGGTCTTATTCTGAATTAAATTATAGAAAAAAATGCCCCCCACCACAATAGATAATTATATCCCTCAAATACCAAAGAAAACAACTATAGAAAGAATAAAAATTGAGAAAAGAACCTAGATTTCATAGGTGGAGCTGAGGGAAATAGAAGCCTCTACTTTAATGCCAAAATTAGGAGCTAACATGAACCAAAATAAAACAAAACTAGCACCATTGTCTATGTCTCTAAACCAGCCTTTTGGCACTTCATTTGGATCAGAAAAATACATCCGTAAGCTCAAGTTATGGCTAAAAAACCAACTATAGGTCAAAAAGAGGAGTTCTCTGGAAAACTATAGACCTAGGAAAAAATTTGACAGCCATACAGTTGTTAATTGGACATTGATAGAAAAAGAATCTAGTTGTCATTTTGATGATGTCAACAAACAAAATGATGACATCACCTGACTAAAAAATGATGTCAACATGAGGTTGAAAATAAGGACATCAATGGCTGGGAAAAGGTGACATGGTAGCAGCAAGTGACATCAATGTCAGAATGCTGATACAGGGTAGTCGTAAAGTGGCATCAGTAGTAGAGCTTCATGGGCAGTGGTGCCACTAGTGGAGGTGGCACCAAGAAGGAGAACTCGTCGACACTGCTAGTAGCATGGTCATGGTAGCTAAGTTAGAATGGCAGTTGAAACATGGTGGTGTCTTGATGGCGTTGGTGGCCATGATGGCTACTAGGCAGAGCCCTGGTGGTGCGTAACAAAAAAAAAATTAATTTTTTTTTTTGAAATTATGTCTATACAGTCTATTTGGCCTTTTGAACTCAATGGTAGCATATGTTTAGGTCCAAAGTGCCTCAAAAAATCTAGGGTTTCTATCTTTGAATCATAGCTTCAAGAATCTTTAGACCAAGAAGTAGCAGGGATGCTCTAATACCATGTAGAAGTTGAGAAAACCAACTTCACAGATCACCAAGAACACCTGCATGCAAATAACTTGTACTGAAGAGATACTAGAAAATGAAAAAGTAGAGCTTGAAAAATCTCAACGGTGTGAGAGAAAAATTGTATTCCAAGTTATGAAAACAAAAAGTATAAAGGTTCAACCTTTAAGGTGAACAAAACCCTAAAGGGAAAGAAAACTAGGTTTTCACATTATAATTAATATAAAATATTAATTATATGCACCTAAGAGTGAGCTTAAGTAACTAGAGTAATAAACAACTTAATTAACTAAATCAAGATGATTTAATTAATAAGTGTAACAATTAATTACTCTAACAATCTTTGAGTGTCTTTCAAGGTAAATTGGGTACCTTGATGAATATCCTTAGTAGTAGCTTTTAATCTAATGGCCTCCTTTGGACATCTCCCAACCTTAGACTTAGATCTAATATCTTCTTTAACATTTCTCTTTCTCTTCACTAAAATTTAACCCTACTCTGGATCGTCCATTGGTTGTGCATAGGATGGAAGATATTTCAAGTCTTGATGAATTGGGGAGACCTCATCATGTCAAATTGGGAGGGAGACTATTATGGATTTGAAAGTAGAATCATCCCATGATAACCATCCCACCTTGCTTCCAGCAGATGGATTGAGAACCACCCTCAGACTATTCTTAGGAGTTTCAACAACCTGAGTGGGATCTAAATCCTATGGTGATGCATGAGCATCCCAGGGTAGTTAGCTATCCTACATGATTAAGGGATTTTGGTGGAGTTGAGTTGACCTATTTAGGTCTTGGGTAGTTAACTTTGATATATTTAATAATTATTGTAACCATTTAAAGGCATTTGTTATGTAATTCATGTTGGAGGCAGACTTGTGGCTCTTCAAGTAGCTAATGTAAGGGATATTTAATTTGTAGCATACTAGGCTGACTTGTGGCTTAGATAGGTATAAGTAGGGGTTTTGGTGAAGTATTTAGTCATTATTCATCCATCTTGGAGAAGAGGAGGTGGTAAAGGAGTGAATTTTGAAAAGACCTAGTAGCTGAGGCTTGGAAAACAATGAGATTGCTTGGTGATTTGAGAGCACAATTTGAGATCTTGGTGGTTTCTACTAGAGTGTGGATCTAGACTAGCTAGGGTCTAGATTAGATCTTGAAAGATCTTGTAGAACTATTACTTTCTTTGTATTTGATCATAACTGGGAAGGCCTTATAGCTCATCACATTACATGTAATTAGTTATATCTATGAATAAATTATTGTGACTTGGCTTCAAATCTTGCATTGTTGTTTATCCTCGATTGTGTGGTTATTTTCTAGGGGCTATGACATATCCTTTGGGATTCTCCTACCTTACACTACATCAAGTGATATAAGAGCGAAGGTTGTTCCTGAATGTGTAGACTGAGTGTCAAAGTTGATGTAGTTTGCATCAAGGTTTTGTGAAGTCAACTTATTTGGGTTTGCAAAAATCTTGGAAGATGCCTCTAAGAAGATTTTACCCTAGGGATATTGATGATCTAGAGATGTTGTGATAGAAAGAATCTCAGAGAGGGCTAAAGCATATTTTTGTTCTAAAATAGAGAATGTTAAAGCCACTTTTAGATGTCAGATGGCATTGATGAAGAGTGATATGATAATTGAGATCATAAGTTCTATAGGTGATGTACCTTAGCATATGAGTATTGAAGATGGTTATGAGGAAGTTGTTGAAGACCTCGCTAGATCAAGTGGTGAGGCCAAATTCTATCATGTGGAGAGACCTATTGGAAATAGGGTGGGTCAGTTTTCTAGACCTAGATCTTAGTTGAAGTTGAAGCATAATATGGAGGTTTTTAATTTCTTGGGTACTTTGAATCCTAAAGAACTAATTGATTGGATTGGTGAATTAGAAGACTACTTTGAGCTTGAGGATATTAAGCATCCACTTAGAGTAAGGTTGGCACAAGCTAAGTTTAACGGACATGTTTCTCTTTTCTGGAAAGAGGAGCAAAGAGATAGAGAAGAAGAAGGACAATTAAAGATCACTAGATGGAGATTGATGGTGAATAAGTTGAAGGCTAAGTTAATTCCTTTTGATTATGAACTTAATTTGTTTAAGAGGTTGCAGAATCTAAAGAAAAAGGATATAACTATGAAAAATCATATAGAGGAGTTCTAGAAGTTGATTTTTTCATCTGGACATAGAAAATTGTCAAAGGAGAAGGTAGTGTGGTACATTAATGGTTTGAGGTTTAACACTCAGGATGAGGTTGTATGTTATATATTTCTTTAGTTGAGAATTCTTATTAGTATGCCTTGAGAGTAGAGGAGAAGTTGAAAAACAAGAATCAAGGTAGTTCTCAAGGGAAGGAGAAGTAGGACTACTTGATAAAGGCTAAACCAAGTGCAGAAGATGAACCAATACCTATTGAGAAGAATAAAAGGATAGGTAGAGGTAAGTTTAAGGGAACTTATTTTAGATATCATGAAGAAGGGAATAGATCTTATGATTGTCTGCAAAAGGATGGTGATAGAAGACAACTGCTTCTGTGAATGAGTTTGAAGACCATGAACCAAAGCAGTGAGAGAGTTTATTGGCTTAGCAAGTATTGGTTGGTCAGAGGGAATCTTGTGAGAAGAATAATTTGTTTAGGACTCATTGTAAGTCTGGTGGTAAAGTCTACAATGTCATTGTAGATGGTTTTAGTACTGATAACCTTGTTATTGAAGAGATGGTTCAGAAACTTGGTTTAAAGAGAGTGAGACATCCTTATCCTTATAGGATAGGTTGGTTGCAAGGTAAGCATGCATTGGAAGTGAGGGAGTAGTGCCTTGTTTATTTCCAACTTGGGCAGTATAAGGATCAAGTGTTATGTGATATTGTGGACATGAACAGTTGTCATGTGTTGCTTGGTAGACCTTGGCAGTATGATTTCAAGGCTATGCATAATTGTGTCAAGAATGTGTTTACTATTGAGAAAGACAACACGAAACATTCCCTAATTCCTTTGCAAAATGAAGAGGTGAGTAGAAGGAACCTGAGTATTGGCAGCCAAGTTTAGTTGGCAGATTTTGAAAGGGTTATCAATTAGTGTGGATAGAAAACCTGTGGAACACCAAGGATGGAAAAGAAAAAGAAGAGCAAGGGAAAGAGTGTACAAGTTGAAGACTTTGAGGACATGTATGTGGAGAACTAGTTTGGAATTTATGTTTTGGATCATGGAATATGTTCTTCCAATGACTGAGAACATCTTCTTGCACCTAGGGAGTTTGATGTAGGAGCATCCTAAGGTATTTAGCTATCCTGCATGATTAGGGGATTTTGGTGGGGTTGAGTGGCCCTATTTGGGTCTTGGGTTGTTAATTTTGATGTCTTTAATAATTATTGTAAGACTTTAAAGGCTTTTGGTATTTAATTCTTGTTAGAGGCTGAATTGTGGCTCTTCAAGTAGTTAATGCAAGGGATATTTAATTTGTAGCATACTAGGCTGAATTGTGGCTTAGATTGGTATAAGTAGGGGTTGTGGTGAAGTCTTTAGTCATTATTCATCCATCTTGGAGAAGAGTAGGTGGTAGAGGAGTGAATTTTCAAGAGAGCTAGTAGTTGACACTTGGGAAATAAGGAGATTGCTTGATGTCTTGCGAGCACAAGTTGAGATCTTAGTGGTTTCTAATAGATTGTGGATCTAGACTAGCTAGGGTTTGGATTAGATCTTGAGGGATCTTGCAGAACTACTACTTGCTTTGTATTTGACCATAACTAGGAAGTCTTACAACACGACACATTGCATGTAATTAGTTATATCTATGAATAAATTATTGTGATTTGGCTTCAAATCTTGCATTGTTGTTTATATTCTTTTGTGTGGTTATTTGCTAGGGGCTAGGACATCTCCTTTGGGGATTCTCCTACCTTACACTACATTGCATAGGTTAGACCAACCAATATTGTTTATAATAAACCCACCCTCATATTTCTTCCTTGGGGATAGGTACCTCATAGGTGTAAGCACTCCCATGGTCATTGGGGGGAATCCCATGATAACCTCCACTCCCTCTTTTGGGATTTCCCCTTCTTCTAGACTACCATTATGATTTTCCATCACCACCTTCTTTGGAAAGGAAACCAGATTAGCGAAATCTTTAGTAAAGGGATAATCCTCCACCCCCTTTCCTTCCATTTCCTTAGTATGGGTCTCATTCCCCAATGTGTTTGTACTTTTTACTTGGTTAGGAGGAGAAGTATTTGAGCATTCTACCTAAGTAGAGGAGGTCACTAGCATCACCTTCTCTTTCTCCTTCATGTCACTCCCCATTACTTGGGTACTAGGAAAATTACAAATGATATGATCATAGGCATCATAGTGTTGGAAAATAAAATCTGCATTCTCATAAGAAATTTGCTAGGCCAACACTCTCCCTTCAAATTTCATCACCACAACAATGGGAGGGCTTTATTAATGGTCAAATTCATAGAAAATCTTGCATAAACTATTCTAGACTTTCTAGAAGTGACACTATTAGTTCTGATGAAGTGTCTGAATGTATCTCCACTCCATTTGAAGACGTTATCATACCAAAAATCTATTAGGATCGCATGGAGCCAAATCTAATTTGGGGCAATATAAAAAAATGTCTATGGCTAGGTTCAACCCAGGTCTCAACTTAGCTAAGGCCACCAAATGTTTACCAAAGTACCAATATCCTAACAAAATGGAACCTTTATTCTTTGCAAAAGAAAAGCTAAGCAAACAAAACCCCCTGACAATGTTAATACATTGACCAAACCCTTGAGCTTCCATCTCCCATAACACCATTTTTTGACCATCTCAATAGATGGACAAAAGGTTTCAATCCAACCAACCAAAGCATGAGAAAACATAAGTGATATATTATCCACCACCGAGTTTGGAAAGCTTATCTCCAGGCCTCCTTTCCCTATGAAATTATGGGCCTCACATCCAAAGGCACATCATTCTTCACAACACATTATTCTACATGAGTTTTGGGATCTCTAACTCACCAGGGTCAACATTCTCCAAGGATTTTAGAGGAGAATGACCCCTAAGAAAAATTAAAACATCTGGTTGATCAAGGGAGCCAACTAGCAGGAACTGAACCTATGTGTAGGGTGAAGTTTCAGCTATAGAATGTAGTGCTAGAACAATATTCAAATTTGAGTAGACTTGTGATTGATCTAGGAGAGGGGAGCTCACTAATAACACACATCATGAGTGGGAGTTCATGTATAGTATCCAAATTTTGTAAGTATTATGCTACTGTGTAGTAGAGCTTTTTTATTTCAATTAGTTTTCTAACTTTGTAAACAAATTTTGTACTTTTGCTAACTTTGTCCAAATTTCATCAAGATGTGGCATATTTTTTCTAGCTTTCTCTAGACCTTGTGTAATTTTTCTACTTCGTTAACAATTTCTCTACTTCTATTATCCTTTTTATCATTTTATGCTCTTATATATTAGTTTTATTGGTACTCTTTGCACATTTGTTAACTTTGTCATCAATTTGATGCATATGTTAACTATATTGGCACTTTGTCCAATTTTGCTAACTTTTTCAGCAAGTTACACATTTTTCTTAACTTTCTCAGAAAATTGTGAAATTGTCATAACTTTTTTAACAATATGTGTACTTATAGTAACTTTGTTGATATTTTGTATACTATTTTAACTTTATCAACACTTTGTATACTCTTTGCTAACTTTTTCAACATTTAATGTACTTTTAAACTTTGATGACAATTTATCTACTCTGCTAATATTGGTGGAAATTAATGTACTTTGGTAACTTTATTATTGAGTTATGTAGTTTTGATAACCTTATTAGTAATTTTTAAGCTTTGGTTATCTTTAATAATAATGTGTGCACTTTTTCAAAGAAATTTGGGGTTCCATAAGTTTAACTTTGAAAAGTGTTTGCAACCCTAGAAAATGGCTAAGTATTTTCTTTTTTAGAAAATAGATGACTTAAAGGAATTTTGTAAGGAAAATAAAGTAACATAAAATACTATTTTAATCAAATGGATTGAAATTTTAAGATTATGAAAAAGAAGGATAACAATAATTTCTAATAGAATGTAGAGAACACCAAAATCTTAGAATAGGTCAAGTAATATTTTATAAATGGGCAAAAGAATTAGAATGTATAGAAAAGAAGAAAAGATGGCACTAGCCTAAAGGAGAGCATGGATTCAATATAAAAGATGATAAAATCCATAAACAAGACAAAAAATAAAAGAAAACTAAGGTATTAGAACACTAAATTGTAAAGTATGTACAAGGAAGGAATCCCTTACATCCAAGATGCTCAAGGATGTTCATAAAAATCAATTAACAAACTATAAGAAGTGGTTCACGAACTAGAACACCTCCATTAGTTAAATAGGAGACATTAGAATCTAGAAACAATTGATCTTTATCTGGAATAAAGAATAAATTAATTTGAATCAAATTGCATTTTATGCAATTTTGGGATCAAATCACGTTCTATTGAGGAAAATTGAGAATCACCACCACTAGTGGCATTGGTAATAACAAAATCATTATCTACTAAAGAAACCTCATAATTGCCTATTAAAGAAACCAAAATATTCCATGTGGGAATTTGTGAATTAGTTCACCCTCAATGTTTATCTCAGAGTTGTGGAAGGAACGAAATACAAAAGTCTTCTAAGAAAAAGGCATTGTCATAGTTTCCTTGTTGAATAAAATAGAATTCATAATAGTTGAGATAATAAATTCAGGAATCTTACCTCAACGTTTTGTCCCAAAGGTTTACACTAGATGGGATGATCTTGTGTTTAAAAATTGGTTCCTTAGGTTATAGGTAAACAAGGGCATGCAAGTTCTAGGGAAAGAGGAAGTTGAGGGCCAGTGGTTGGTATAGGTTAAACTTTCATGAGGCTTCTAGAGACTTTAGTTTATTGGGTGTTGGATGGATCATGCATTATCCACTCTAGAAATAGAGACATTATAGCAAGGTTACCACTACTTCTATGTAATGATACCAATAATATGGTAGAAATCAAAGTCTTACTAGTAGGAATATCTCTATGCTTAGAATTGAAGGTTACATAAATACAAATTGAAGGAGACTCAATCATTGTAATAAATGCAGTAAGATCCCAGGCTACCCAAAATTCAAGATGACACTCTTTGTTGGAAGTGGTGTTATCTTTGATTAACGAATTTGAGTAGGTTACTATTAACTACATCTAAAGAGAAGGGAATAATTTAGTGGATGGTTTAGCCAAGATGGGGACAAAGGGCAATCGTCTGAAGTTAGGAGGAAAAAGAGGTTAAAATCATTAAATGTTCGATATGACCAGAGTGATTGAATGAACACACTACCTGATTGTCCTCTCCTTTTGCTAAAAAATGGTTTAGTCAACAAAATATTAAGAGAATTGTAGCATGATTTATCAATATACTCCTTAGAGGAAAACGTTTAAGGAGAAAAAACACTGGTACAAGTTTCTAAGATTGTGGCATGAGGTAGATAGGAGAAAGGAAATAATATGGAAAAAATGCCATTGTCTATTAGGTCTAGCTTTTGTTTAAAGTGATCTTGTAGCTTCTACTATTTGATCTATTGATTAAAAAAGAGTAAATTTTACATTAGAAAAGTCAACCCATTTGTTATGCTGATCATCTTCAACTAGAATATGTTTTCCTATTTTATTTTTCTTAATTTTCTTCCAACCACTTCCTAACTTTAAAGTATATTGTTTTTAATAATATTTCAATCAAAAACTTTAAACGTCAGCCATGACTTTTCTTACTAGCCAACTCAACCATCTCATTATTTTCTAATACTAATTCTACATTGTCAACTTTATCAGCTGAAAAAAAAATCTGTCGTGACTTGCAAGGAATACAAAATATTTTCATTTTCACAAATACCGCCATCACTTGACACTTCTTAGCACCGATTTTTGGATACTAGATATATCAAGATAGCTGCGTTTCATTTAATTATAACGGTCCATACAATCTAATTCATTTTTTACTTTTTTTCAGAAATATTTAATTCAGATTTGATATTAGCGGGACAAACATCCTGGAGAAAAAATCCGTACTGCTTACTCTCAGAGCATGAAGGAAATAAAATTTTATGATTTGATATTGAGGAGTCATTAAGTTCAGATAGAGGATTCTCGATGACTTTGAACCTTGTGAGGAGAAATGTTGCTTGGAACCTATTTAACTCGCTCATTTGCTTTTCATTTCCAGACATTCCTAGCTGTCAATACTATTTTATTGCTGCTGCGATTGTTTTCAAGCACTTGATGCTAATGCTTCCTCTGTGGGTGGAAAGCAGGTGCCTTCTCTATCTTATTTTACTCCACCACTTGCATCTCTGAACAATTGTTTAGAAATTTCTATCTTCCGAAGCCAAAGACATCCATAGGTTTCCTGGTCGTATATGAAATTCGTAATCATGTTTATCACTTGAATTGATAGAACATAGTTTATATTTCAATGTTCATATAATACATTTCAACATTTACTTCAATACAAGATTTAATTTATGAAATATAATTCGTTAGAAAAGCTTCATGAAATATTTACGCTATGTTTTATAGAATCTTTTTTAAAATGCATTATCTGAAATTGGCCATATCAGCGTCTAGGGAACGATAAATCATCTTCAAATTTAATGCAGCCTACGTAATTACCAATTTCAAGAACACATCATATTTTACTGTAACTAATATTTGAATTTGGATCCATAGTGATACAATAGAAACAGACAATAATTATGATTGACTAGTTGTTGGTAAACAGATTTGTCACTGTAAAAATTGTTCAATGGAGTGTATGTGGAAACTGTTCACAACAGTTGGATAGGGCCTTGATATGCAGCCTTCCTCTACATTTAAAAGGGCAGCTCCATCATATGAAATAATTTTTTAATGATTTTCAAATAAAGAGTCTAAAATTCTAAAGATTGAGAGAAAGCTGTTCAGGGTGAATGCACCACACAACTTTACAACTTTCTTGAGTAGACGTAGAATGATAACAAAAGCAATCAAGAACTACGCTTGAAAATGACCATTATTATGATGTAGATTTATGATTCGTAAACATTTGCACAATACCGTGAAAATGTTTACTACAAAGGAATCGGTAGTTTATACTGCAACAATTTTGATTTTAGAACAAGAAACCAAAAGCATATCTCATTTCATTTTCTTGCACCAAGAATATAATAGAGATTTTCAATTTTGGAGACAAAAACTGTACATAATTTACAAAATTTGCCTCTAATCAAAATTTCAGCATAATGTTCCCTTATTCTAAAGTCTAAAAGTCTCCCCTTTACAAAGCCCAAAAGAGCCCTTATATAGACATAGAGGTTAATAACCACCTCTTCATGGTTAATAACTACTTCCCAAATACATGATTTGGATGAGGTTAATTAACCTCTACAATATTAACCCAAAATGATCAAAGTCATAATTTACAACATATGACTTGAAATTTATATCTTCAAGAACTAAGTTAGATAATTCGTCTTGATGAAGAAACTAGAGAATCTTCTTGATCCCAATCAAAGTAGTCAGTCAGTCCCTTTGAAAGTAAAGTGAAGCCACTTTCAAATGCATTAGGAGACACAAATAAATGCGAGGAAAGCAAGGAAGCCTGTGTTTTTCCAGCATATATAGAGATCACTCCTTGTATAGCAATATAGTTGGTGAGGATATCCAATCCACCAAGAATGATCCCAATTGGGTGTTACTTGAGGGAAATCCAAAGCTCATTGGAAAAAGCATAGTGTGACATCCTGTACTTTGTATATACTGCCTGATGCATGTCATTATGAATTTCCAAACTTTTCTCTGTATGTTTAAATGATGCATGTCATGTGAAGCATTTAGTGTATTTCTTCTATAAATCATCGCAAACCTTATTCTTCATGATATGTTTCACTCATGATTTTTCTATGCAATCATTCCAAATGTTTCCTCAAGACAATATCAGTGAGGCATTTAGCAAAACAATTAGTGCTCCTTTATATTACCATGCATACACCTTATCCATTTGCACCCATGGTTTCTTGGTGATAATGGTAGAGAAGTCTGAGGTGGTGTTACATGATATTTTCTTCTTCATAGTGTCATTGAAATACCTTCCTCATGTTGATAAATGTGATCATTATCTCCTCGGTTGAAATTCTACACACAGTGACAACGTGCTTTGATTATGATTGTGTTGATCTACTTATTTTACCAAACAGTTATTAAGCCATGTCTATGATCTTGCAAATACCTCTGATTCTCATTAGGAGTTGTGGACTGGAGGATGAAATTTCCAAATGGTTCACATGTCATACCTAAACTTTTTCTTTTCTAAGGTATTTTATCAAATGGCTCATGTCCTTGTCCACAGTCAAGTTGAGAATGGAAAAATTGGATCAAACAACTCCTATGTCTTGTCTATTTTTGCAACTACCGCTGATCTTCATGCACTCGGACTAAAAGATGAAGGGAGATTGATCAAATAGTTACCATGCCCTATCACAAATAGAAGTATGGATCTTGATTATAAACAAGGAAGAAATTCCTTGGGGAAGATGATAAAGCTTAGCAATGAGCATATCCTTTGGTTGCTAGATATCCAAACTTTCTAACCATGGATTTATATTCAATTCATGCTCCACCAAATATCACCAATCCTAGCAATCTGAATCTGATTCATTACCATCACTATTGACACTAATCTCATCAGTACTTGTGTCATCACTTGGTGAGCTGCTTCTATTTGGGCTCAAAATGTGAGAGAGAATCTCGCTTGTTTCAGCTAACTCCACAAATTTGACTTGTGCATATGGATCTGGACACACGAAAAATGTAGGGTTTCCATTGCTCCACACTAGCTTGGACCTTAAACAAGGAAAGTTCTTCTATACAACATGAACCACCTCTTGAAGCTGAATTGGGTCCACGCTATGATAAAAATGCAAAGCAAGTATTGTTATTCTAGTTCCACCACCTAAAGCCTTGTACTAATTGTACTCTATACCTTTGAGCATTCTGCTATGAGGACTCTTAAGTAGAATTTCTTCCTCTCCAATTTCCTCAGAGACATTTTCATTGTTATACTGAGCACTTGCAATTCACATGATTGAATCAATTTGATTAAACCAATCTAGAACATTAAAAACCTAATTCCTCCAATGGAAAATAC
The DNA here is from genome assembly GCA_028749045.1 of Cupressus sempervirens. Lineage (NCBI taxonomy): Eukaryota > Viridiplantae > Streptophyta > Pinopsida > Cupressales > Cupressaceae > Cupressus > Cupressus sempervirens. The sequence goes on along the minus strand of CM053790.1, from coordinate 636,868,942 downwards.
TTGCTTATTTGTGTGCTGAGTTATATGATAGGCTCTATGGTCATATCTCTACCATACTATGAACTCGGAGTCCCACGTGATGTCAAGAGGCACTTTGTCATGCAGTCCATGGGCATTTGTATTCTTGTTGTTTCAGACCACCTATAACCCTCTCTACATCTTAGCAAACATGTTATGAGAAACATGAATTCTTATTATGATTGGTTTCGAGCCATTCACATATCCAATCCTCCATCAAGAGATTCAAAAGGTTAATAACCATCTCAAAGAGATTAATGGTGAGAGAGAGAATATGTAATTTTAGAGAGTTTAATTAACCACCCAAAATACATAATTTGAAACTTATCATTAACCCTTTGAGAGGTTAATGGTGAGAGAGAGAGAGAGAATATGTAATTTTGGAGAGGCTAATTAACCTCCTCCAAAATATGTAATTTGAAACTTATCATTAACGTTTTGAGAGGTTAATGGTTAATGATAAAATTGAAAATATATATTCTTTGGTCTCTCCATTAACATGCAATAACTTTAGGTTGAGAAGCTAGATTTTGAAAATTTAAAACATTGGGCAGAGCTGGAAATGAGCCAGAGATACTGAAGAGGAAAAATTCTCAAAAACTCAAAGATGAAATAACCATTTTAATGCTTAAAACAAGGCATATTGTGAGAATAACCATAGCACTGATAAAATAGGAATTGAGATAATTTTGATATCCAAGCAACAACTGGCTCTAACTGGGGACAAGGACTAAAAAGGACGAGGCTCAAATCCAGAATAAAAAGAACAATGCTTTATCCATGGGGCTATAGAGTCACTTGAGGGATCACTTTGCAAAAGGGAGAAAATTAGCACCAAAAAACTAGACAACTGAAAGAAAAACTAGACACAACAAAAACTCCTAACTAGACTATATACAAGGTAGGTTTCCCTACCTTCAATGACTCAAGGTATAATCGGCAAATCCATTCACTGGTTGGGGAAAATAAATAGCATGGCATACAAAAATATGAAAATTCTTAAGCTTCCATGGGTTCAAATATAAGTGTGCTCCTTGAATTCTAACTTTAAGATTCCTAGCATGCCCCACATCTCTGGATGAAAGAACATATCCAAATAACTAGGCTTCATTGAAAATGTAAGACTTCAAAATAAACTTTTCTTCTTGTGGCATGGCATTGATAACTTCATTTTCAAAGAGTTGAAGTATAAGATTCTCAAGTTTTTGAATGCATCTCTGATCTTCTCCTCTAATTGGCAAGCCCTCTAGTTGAATTTCTAGTGATTGATCATCATGAAGTCTTGAACTCATTTTTGACACTAAACAATCTTGCTTTTCCATGGGCATGATCATGGTTGAATTGTTTGTAAGATTATTCCAACTGGGATGCACATCCATGTTATATTGAATCTTCTCATGATCCATTTCTTCTTCCTTATCTTCCAAAAGATCATCTTGAATTTTTAAGCACTTCTAAGTTACATGGATACCATCTTCAACAATGCAGGACATAACTTCATTTTTCATCCCATTAATATCAAAATTTTCCATCTGAAGGGTCTTCTGAGAGTTAAGATGAGAAGATACCAAACTTCATATTAGATTGCCTTCATACAATCTATGAAGTGAAGTAACCTATGGAGTTATAACCATTAAACCTTGTCTTTGAATACCAACTTGAGAATCATCAATAGAAATGCCTTTCTCTAAGAAAAAAGGATTAAAGTAAACATTTTCTTCATAGAGGAAATTACCATCCAAGGAATTTGAGCACAAGGTTGGAGTAACTACATCATAAGAGTTTTCTTCACTAGATTCCTCCATGAGATCCCCTGCTAACTCATTACTTTCTTCATCATGGTTATTCTTCTCATAGAAGCTCTTTGGCATAGGATTTCCTATTTGATGAAAAAACTCAAAAAGAGGATTTCCTTGAACTTTGAATGATCCATAGGATTTTAATTACACTTTTGTTGGATTAGAGGTACTTGTCTCCATATCCATATAGCTTTCATCTTTGATATTTTCAATGATATTTATCCCCTTTTGAATCATCATTTCTTCTCCAAGACATTTTTCATGAAATGTGAAAGTTGGCATGCATGATAGAGAATGAAGGCTAGATAGTTTATCTTCTTATCTTTGAAGCTGATTTTTAGCTTTTTTATTAACCGATCTTCTAATCACAAGTTTATCAACATCATCAAATGTAAAGGTCTCCATTTCCTCAAGGAAAGTAGATATTTGTAGAAGTTCATTGGTTCTTTTATCTTTGTCAATGGTAGTGTTTCAGATTGTGCCATAGTATCCAAAGTATTGATGTTGTCAATAGATTCATCACCTTGAATGATCATGGAAGGATGAATAGGAAGATCTTCTCCACATAGGAAGTCATCATCTGAAGCATTGAGGCACCAAGTAGGAATGAAAGTAGTGTGAAATTCAGCTCACCCACATTTCGCTCATCTTCAATAATATGTTGCATAGTTCCTTGAGATTTTGATATTTCCTTTTCTTTCTCATTAGGATCAAGATGCTTGAATACTTTCTCTTGGGTTTCACAATTTTCACAATGATGCCTTGATACATTACTAGACCCTTCTTCTTCCATAGGCACCATTTCTTGACCATCTCCTTGATTAGACATAGAACCTTTGTCTTCTTTCATGCATGAAGATTTAGATGAGACATTTGGATATGGTGATGTTCTCTTATCAAGAAAATAATTCTTGCATGGTTCTTCTTTCTCAAATTTTAGCAGTGTTTGAAATAAAGAAGGTGTACTTTGTTATGATTTTGATGAGAAATAGGTGCAAGCATTGGGACACCTTTTTGACCATCATTATCCATCTTTGATTGACATGAATCACTTTCCTTATCAAGTTCTTCCTTATGCTTGCATGTGAAACTTCCTTTTGAAAATGATTTTGGTCTGTGAGAGAAAAATTGGTTATCTTTACCATCTTCTTCATTTATCTTTTGCAAAGTCTAGAGCAAAGATGGATGAATCCCTCCTAGATCTATTTTTCATCCACCATAGAAACTCTTCAAGAATCTTGCCTGCTTAAGATCAATAAAAATATGAATTTTCTGAGATACAGGTGCATGAGAGACAATTTTAGTATTCCTCATTGCTGATTTAGATGAAGCACATTTTTCAGCAAGGCCTTCTTTATCTTTATATGCTGAATCTTTTTCCAAGAAGGATTCTTGATCATAAAAAAGAAAACTATAGTCCTTGCCATCTTCTTCTTTGATCTTTCACAAAATTTGAAGTAAGTAGGGATGAACCATTTTAGGATCTAGCCTCCTGCTGCCATAGAAATTCTTCAAGAATTCAACTTACAGAGGCTCATCAGGAATCTTTTTCTTGGGATATGGAAAGAATTCATCATCACTATCAGTATCACTATCACTCTCAACTTTTCCCTTGTACCAAACCATGATTTTGAATTGCCACCTTCAAATAGAGTCACTGATAATCAATCTTTAAAATAGAGTCACCAACCTTCATTCTAGGGAAGGTACCTTTAATCAACCATTTTACTAATTATTGTTCACTTGGTCTTGGATGTAACCAAGATTTTGCCTGTTTCTTCTTAGAATAGAAACTATTCTTTTGACAACCACAACATTTTGACCAATAGGAACTCTTCACAAGATTTCACTAAATTTTTCTTCTTCTTCTAGAACTCGGTTCACCTGATGGTATTGTTGAGTAGATTGTCTACACCTCCAAGCTAGAGTGTTCAAATCTGAAACAATATCTTCTTGGGTGTCTTGGAAGCCAAGATTTGGTTGGAGAACAGGAAAAATGTTCTCATGTGGTAATGCCATTTTTCTTCATTACAAGAGACTATCAATCTTTTCTCATTTAGTATCCCCAACAAACTTGTCAAAAATCTATTGGTAAATACATTTGTCGCTGTAAAAATTGCCCAATGGAGTTTATGTGGCAAATTGTTCACAACAATTGGACAGGCCCTTGATATGCAACCTTCCTCTATGTTTAGAGGGGTAGCTCCCTCGTATGATATAATTTTTTAATGATTTTCAAATAAAAAGTCTAAAACTCTAAAGATTGAGAGAAAGCCATTCAAGATGAATGCATCACATGACCTTACAACTTTCTTGAGTAGACGTAGAATGATAACAAAGACAATCAATAACTACGCTTGAAAATGACCATGATTACCATGTTGGTTCATGATTCATAAACATTTGTACAATACTGTGAAAACATTCACTACAAAGGAATCAATAGTTTATACTGGAACAATTATGATTTTAGAACAAGAAGCCAGAAGCGTATCTCATTTCATTTTCTTGCACCAAAAATATAATAGAGATTTTCAATTTTAGAGACAAAAACTATACATACTTTCCAAAATTTAACTCCTATTCAAAATTTCAGCATAATGTTCCCTTATTCTAAAGTATAAAAGTCTTCCCTTTACAAAGTCCAAAAGAGCCCTTATATAGACATAGAGGTTAATAACCACCTCTTCATGGTTAATAACTACTTCCCAAATATGTGATTTGGGTGAGGTTAATTAACCTCTACAATATTAACCCAAAATGATCAAAGTTATAATTTACAACGTATGACTTGAAATTTATATCTTCTGGGATTTAAGTTAGATAATTCGTCTTGATGAAGAAACTAGAGAATCTTCTTGATCCCAATCAAAGTAGTTAGTCAGTCCCTCTGAAAGTAAAGTAAAGCCACTTTCAAATGCATTAGGAGACAAACAAATTCTAGGAAAGCAAGGAAGCCTATGTTTTTCCAACATATATAGAGATCACTCCTTGTATAGCAATATAGGTGGCAAGGATATCCAATGCAATGAGAATCATTCCAATTGGGTGTTCCTTGAGCGAAATCCAAAGCTCATTGGAAAAAGCATAGTGTGACATCCTATGCTTTGTATATACTACCCGATGCATGCCATTATGAATTCCCAAACTTTTCTTTATATGTTTGAATGATGCATGTTGTGTGAAGCATTTGGTGTATTTCTTCTATAAATCATCGTAAACCTTATTCTTCATGATATGTTTCACTCACGATTTGGCTCTAGAATCATTCCAAATGTTTCCTCAAGACAATATCACTCTGAGACATTTAGCAACACAATTGGCACTCCTTTGTATTACCACGCATACACCTTATCCATTTGCACCCATGGATTCTTGGTGGGAATGGCAGAGAAGTTTGAGGTGGTGTTACATGATATTTGCTTCATCATAGTGGCATCGAAATACCTTCTTTATGCAAATTAGAAGTGATTATTATCTCCTCGGTTGAATTTTTGCACACAGTGACAACGTGCTTTGACTATGATTGTGTTGATCTACTTATTTTACCAAACAGTTATCAAGCCATGTCTATGATATTGCAAATACCTCTAATTTTCATTAGGAGTTGTGGACTGGAGGATGAAATTTCCAAACAGTTCACATGTCATGCCTAAACTTTGTCTTTTCTAAAGTATTTTATCAAATGGTTCATGTCCTTGTCCACGGTCAAGTTGAGAATGGAAAAATTGGATCGAACAGCTCCTGTGTCTTGTCTATTTTTGTGACTGCCGCTGATCTTAATGCACTTGGGCCGAAAGATGAAGGGAGATTGATCAAATAGTTACCATGCCCTGTCACAAATAGAAGTATGGATTTTGATTATAAACAAGGAAGAAATTCCTTGCGGAAGACGATAAAGCTTAGCAATGAGCATATCATTTGATTGCTAGAAATCCGGACTATCTAACCATGGATTTATATTCAATTCATGCTCCACCAAATATCGCCAATCCTGGCAATCTGAATCCGATTCATTACCATCACTATCGATACTAATCTCATCAGTACTAGTGTCGTCACTTGGTGGGCTGCTTCCATTTGGGCTCGAAATGTGAGAGAGAATCTCGCTTGTTTCAGCTGACTCCACAAATTTGACTTGTACATATGGATCTGGACACATGGAAAATGCAGGGTTCCCATTAATCCACACCAGCTTTGACCTCAAATAAGGAAAATTTCTCAGCACAGCATGAACCACCTCTTGAAGCTGAATTGGGTCCACGCTATGTTCAAAATGCAAAGCAACTACTGTGATTCTAGTTCCACCGCCTAAAGCCTTGTACTAACTATAATCTATACCTTTGAGCATTCTGCTGTGCTTAAGCATAATTTCTTCCTCTCCAATTTCCTCGGAGACATTTTCATTGGTATACTGAGCACTTTCAGTTCACATGATTGAATCAATTTGATTAAACCAATCCAAAACATTAAAAATCTAATTCCTCCAATAAAAAATACTTGTTTATTTCTGTGTTGAGTTATATGATAGGCTCTATGGTCATATTGGTACCATACTGTGAACTTAGAGTCCCATGCGATGTCAAGAGGCACTTTGTCATACAGTCCATGGGCGTTGGTGTTCTTGTTGTTTCAGACCACCTGTAACTCTCTCTACATCTTAGGAAACATGTTATTATCATTGATTTCGAGCCATTCATATATCCAATCCTTCATCAAGAAATTCAAGAGGTTAATATATGTAATTTTGGAGAGGTTAATTAATCTCACCCAAAATATGTAATTTGAAACTTATCATTAACCTTTTGAGAGGTTAGTGGTGAGAGAGAGAATACATAATTTTGGAAAGGCTAATTAACCTCCTCCAAAATATGTAATTTGAGACTTATCATTAAATGGTTAATGATATAATTAAAAATATGTATTCTTGGGTCTCTCCATTACCCTGATATAACTTTGGGCTGAGAAGCTGGATTTTGAAAATTCAAAATGTTGGACGGAGCTGGAAACAAGCCAGAGATACTGAAGGACAAAAATTCTCAAAAACATAGAGATGAAATAACCATTTTAATGCTTAAAACAAGGCATATTCCGAGGATAACCATAGCACTGATAAAATAGGAATTGAGACAATTTTGATATCTGAGCAACACTAGTCTACTAAATCAACAATAATCTTTTGATCTTATCCTTTTTAAGAGGAATTTTTATATACTTCTTTTCAATAAATTTATTATTTTTTAAATTAAAAAACTGTATATTTATCATTTTTTAAATTACACTGGATATATTTCCAGTTGTAATATCATCTCAAATTGTAGGTCTATATACATATTTAGAAATTTGGTTCAAATATTAATCTAGGCATTTTATGGGAAGAGTTATTATTCATGTTGTGATTTTGTTCACATAATGTTGGTCCAATCTCTAGCTAATAACTTTCAAAAAAAATTAAAAATTATAATAAAATTGTATTAATAAATGTATCATCTACTAATAGTGGCCGACTTGTACACATAGCAGTGAATATTTTTAAATGGTCACTAGAAGATTTATATATAAGTTTTCATAAATTTTTAGGCGGTTGTAATATACAATTATTAGGACATCTTTAAATTAGTATCTAACAACACCTTTTAATGAATACTTTTAACTATAATTAACTAAATCATATATTTTAAGAAATAATTTTTTTTTGTTAAAATATAATATACTAAATAAGATTTGTGAATGTACAAATTTATATATATCGTATTAAAATAAATAAATTCATAATTAAATATTATCATATTTTATCATCGCTTAAGTTAAGTTAATGGCACTCCATCTTTTGTGAAGTACTAACACACTTACTTAAGTTCTATTTCGAGATTCATATCCTGCTTCATATGGATTTAGTTGTAATTTTTTTATACATTTATTTTATGTATCAAATATATTAATTTGTATTTTAATAATTTTTAATAATTATATTCAATATTTTCAAATATATTTTATATATAATTGATTTTGTACAATCATGTAGCTGTGGCAAATTGTTCAAATTAAGAAGCATCACTTTTTGTAATGAACACATTAATTCACATGAGATTCAAACATTATAATACATAAGAAATAAGTTGAATAATAATTTTAATACTTTGACAATATATTATTAAATATAATAATTGAAACAATAATTTTTTTTACTATGCTATAAAATTTGATAAAAAAAGTATTCAACTTTATTTTATAATATATTATTTTTAAAATTTTATAATATAATATTAAAATTTAAATAATGATAATTGAAAGAACTATTTAATAAATATTAGTAGTAGATGAATAATTGGAGGGAATAACACTCATCTAAAAATTGTAATAAATAATTAAAGTAAATGATTAAAATATTTAAAAATATATATTTTGATGTATTTCTTTATAATAAAAAAAACTATTTATAATAGTTCTAAAAAATAAGAAATATAAATAATTGATTATATTATTATAATATATAGTTTTCTATTCTAAAATCCATATACAATAATTGACGTATTCGATAACAAAATAGATTTAAAAAAATGTGCTAAAAATTAGGAATAAGAGAAACAATAAAAATATTCTATAAAAAAATACTTCCCCCAAACTCACAAATCCCCATATAAGACTCTAATCCATTCAAACTATTTATAATAGTTCTAAAAAATAAGAAATATAAATAATTGATTATATTATTTTAATATATAGTTTTCTATTGTAAAATCTTTATACAATAATTGAAGTGTTCAATAACAAAATAGATAACAAACACTCTAAAAATAAGGAATAAAGAAACAACAAAAATATTCTTAAAAAAAATACTTCCCACAAACTCACAAATCCCCGTATAAGACTCTAAAACATAATATTTATAGAAAAATATAGAATGAAATGAATTTTTATTGGTAGAATAGAGATAATTTAATAACAAGTTAACGTGAGTAATCTAAAAAATGACACAATAATACTTAGTCTACTGGAAGTACTAATAAGGTAAAAAATAATTATTTTTCATATCAATTAATTAGTACATTGTTATTACATGTGATTATAACTAGGTATGATTATACTTAGGCATTTATGCATTGAAACCATTTTTTTCCTATTATGTGATTGTGTTCTCTTCGTCGATCAATGTAATGTGCAAGGAGAAAAGATAGCTCCAAACAAAGAGGTCCGTTTTGAGATTTTAGAGGAGCAAAGAAATGAGTTATGAGTAGTTGTAGATTTGAATGATTTGGTGTGTAGTTATAGTCATTTTGAATCTTCACCATTATTAAAATAGTTTGTTAAGAAAATTGTTAAATTTAATCAGTTTAAATCTTTCTTTGATAGGAAGAAAGTAAGAATTTTTCTCCTTTTCATAGATTCTAACATTCTATTTTTTGGCTACTTTCATTTTAGTCAATAAATTTATATCTAACTTTGGATTGGTAGCTTACATTAAAGCAAAACAATATTCCTTTGAAATACTTTAGAACAAGTAATAAGATTTATAATAGTTAAACTTAGTTAAATTAGTTAATACTTTTGGATTATTCATGTTAACTATTCTACCAATAAAAATTTATTTCATTCTATATTTTTCTGTAAATATTATGTTTATGAAGAAATACATGTCAATTTTTTAGCTTTGCAATTTATAAATATTAATTTTTGAACTTTTAAACAATAAAATTGATGATAAATATTTTTATAAATTAGTAAAGTTAAATACTTTTTATCAAATTTGATAAACTATTAAAATTTAATATTTTAAAAAATATTAGTAAAGTTTGATAAGTTAAAATTCTAAAGTTTAATCCCTAGTTAAATTTATGTTGCCTATAGTTCTCTAACCTAATAAAAGTACTAAAAACAAAATGTTCTTTTAATCTACTTTATAACTAGTAAACCTTTCAAAATTTCTTTAAGTTTCATAAATTAATAAAATTAAATGAGTAATAAACCAAGAGGGAATAACAAATAAAATTGCAAATTCAAAGAAATGACTTGGAGAAAATTGAGTGCCCAAATCTGGTTATCTAAAGCTCTTTTTTAGAGGATCAGTTAGTCGAAGATCAGTAACTAGCTTGATAGAATTAAGAACTAGTTTTTACAAATATTCAAAAAATACGTATTTTGCTCCATGGAACTTCAACGAATGTAAATTCAGTTTATAACATTACATTCGTTTATAACACTTTCGTAGATGTTGTTGTGGCTGTAGCTCTTTAGAACTGTTTAGTTGCTTATATTGCTAATCTTAGTGATAATAGACAACGATCGATTGCCTTTCTTTAGATATTTTATTCATTTTGCTTTATTGGAAAGACGAAAATGTACCCGTCTAATCTACTATTGAAAAAGTAAAAATTCTAAAATTCTAAAATCAAATATGTATTGAGAAGAAAAAATGTGCAGTAGAAAAAATATGTTTAGGCTATATAGTTAATCGTATTACTCAAGTTAATCGACTTTTCCGGAAGAGTTTCCTTCAATGTTGTGTTTGACCATGGTATTGAGTACCCTAGTCACATAGCTCATATCAGGCCTCTCATCCTTGCCTTTCTCAGCGCATTTTAGGACTAAATTTGATACAATTAACGCATTCATGGGATCACCCTCCACAAAGCCTTCTCCTTTGAGCCTTTCGTCCAAAGCTTCTTCAAAATGATTCCTAGCCATCATATAACGTACATAGTCTGGAATGTGAAACTGGCTTGAGCCTCGTGCATTGTCAACATGCTTCTGCCCTGTTATCACCTCCAACACTACAATACCAAAACTCTAAGCAATACTCTGGAGCCCAATACCCCCTTGTACCTGTTATTCTATCAGTTGATCTGTGGGTGCCTTCCCAGTCCACGTGCTTTGAAAACACAAAATCGATTATTTTTACCTCACCATCCTCACTGTTCACCATCAGGTTCTGAGGTTTGATATCAACATGTATGATATTATTGAGATGTAAAAACTCTATTCCATCAGCTATACTAGATATTATTCTAAGGCATTTGTTCCAACTCAAGGAAAACTCTTCACTATTCTGCCTTAAATATTCATCCAGATATCCATTGACATATTCATACACCAAATAAATGTGTTTTCTTCAATACACAATGCAATTATAGATGCTAAATTTTTGTGCTGTATTCCTTGGAGAAGTATCACTTCATTCTCTACTAAACTCTTGCTTTCTTTGCCCTCACACTTTATTTTCTTTATAGCCACGTCTTTAGCTTTCAAATTACCCACATACACTTTTCCAAAGCTTCCTTGCCAATTTCGTGACATTGGGTACAATAGCTTTTCATTTGAGCTATCTCATCATGTGTAAGGTTTGTTAGTAAAGGCACTGAGAGAGGTTTTTGAAGTTTCTCATCATGTTCATGATTTATCTCTGTTCCATAAAAAGTTATAATTTCAGAAGTATGTGCTACCCAATAGTCACTTTGGTCATTTTCTTTTACTGTTTTGGATTGAAGAGATGTAGCTCTTTTGTAGTAGCCATAGTAAAAACTAATTGCCAACAATATTAGAAACGGGATTGCAGCAGCTGAAAAGATATTAACAAAAATATAAATTTATCAATATGTTCCATTCATACTTCCATTTATACTACAGAAAAGTTATTGACCTGTGAATCAGATGAGGAACTCGAGAAACCAGGATTCAAATCCTTACCAATCGGAAGATAAACTTTCAAGTTTCTTTGTGCTTTGCTGGACTTGTGCCGATTCTCTTGTGTACCTAAGATGTAAGATTTTTTCCAAATCCAATTAGGGTAAAAATAATGTTTGAATTTACACGGAGAAAACTATATTTATAAATCAAATAGTAGAACAAAAGCAAAATATTATTGGGTACAGTTTCTATTGTTAAATTTGTGAAACCGTTTCTTTTTAATTATTCAAATAACTACTAGGAATTCATTTAGCTGAAAAGGAATAGTGGTATTATCCGATCATATAGATAAACCTTTCTAACCAAGAAGTTCAGGTTTCTGTAACCTAGAAAAATCCCCCACTGTCAAATATACGGTCAAACTTTTCTCTGAAGAAATTTGAGGTAGCAGTCAATATGTCTGCTTTTTACCCTAACAAATAACAAAAATATATGTCAAAAAGAGTACCAGTGCTTGGAGGCGAGCAGGGTTGAGGTGGAAACGATGCATTTCTCCCAGCTGTAAAACGAAACGATTAACATCTTCTTTTGCAATCCTCATACAATTCATAAACAATGTTACTTAAAAGGATATCAGCCTAACATACCTGTTAGATAAGGGATAAAATACACTCTATTCACTCTTATTGTATTTGGGTCCTTGATGTTATTGAGGCTTATTATATCGTTCATGTTGGACTTAAATTGTTTAGTTGTCCCAATAAGCGTAGCATTCGGGCGAACTGCATAAGAAACAATTGAATGCCATCCAGGAATAGGGCATCCAAAGCCCAAATGCAAGCTCTACATTATCACCTGCTTTGTATGTACTGAATTGCCTTTCGGTCCAAGCAGTATGACTAAAATAATTTTCAGAAATCTTTTCTGCACTGTGTAATTCACCCTATAAAAGAATGCCTCATATCCTAGGAAATCCAAGCAAGAACACTGAATTTTAGCCAAGTAATCAGGTGCACTAAAGTTGGTGATTTGCTACGCAGAAATGTTGAATCTGGAAGCAACAGAATTGATGGGCTCAGTGACATTACGGAGATAAATGTATGCATCACAATTGGAAACAGAGGAAGTGGATCAGTTAAGGGGTGGGAGTGTTTCAGCCCAGGATAGGGAATAAAGCCAATCTGAAGCTAAAACCCCAAGAAAAACAATGGTTTTCGCTATGTCTCTCATTTCTATAGTTTCCCTCTGTGAATCAGGTTTCTCTATTCTGCTTACTCTGAACCACATGACAGAAAGTGAATTCTCATAAATTAACAATGGAGTTTTTGATAGAATAAAAGCTATAAGTAGTATTGACTGACTAAATATAATCTAGATTGACTGAGGATTTCAAACGAAATATTCTATTTACTTTAAATCTCGTCCAATTTTCTATCAGCGTTTGTCCATGCATCAATTCCTTAATTAAACTCTACAGTAATAGTTTTTGAAACCACGATAATTGTTTATTGATACAGTGAGCCGGTGAAGACACCATCAATTTTCGTCAAGATATCATATGCTAAATAAATTGGATTTTTGTAAACATGAAGGTTACCAACCTTTAACACCACCATCCGTTTGCGTGAAGAATACGTAAAAACATATGCTGCTGACCTCGATGTTTATAAAAAATCCAATTTAATCATGGAATCGTCACCAGTTCACAATATCAATAAACAATTATCGTGGTTCGAAAAAGTAGTGTCGCAATATTTAATCAAAGTATTGATGGATGGACAAACGTTGATAGAAATTGTACGAGATTTAAAGTAAATAGAATACTTCGTTTGAAGGCGTAACTCGATAAGAAGTTTTATTTATAAATCACTTAATGCAGTGAATTGATCAGTACGCGTTATGTCTTTTATGATGTGCATGTTTCCTCAATCACCATTAGGGTTATCCTCTTTTGACTCCTATTCATTTTGATTAGAACGCATGAGTAGATAATCAATAGAATGTGGGCTTAGTGCTTTCACCATAATATCCTTTTGTAATTGTCTAACCATTTGCTCCCTTGGTGCTAATTGCTCCTTAATGTTTTCATTTTCTTCAAATTGAATTAATCATCCTACCTTTTAATAATAGACACTAATATTTCCATGCTTATTTCCATGCTTCTCTTTTCTGTTACTTCTTGTTTTCAAAATTGTGAAATACGTCCTGAACTTGAATGACTCACAATGAACTCAATCATAAAAATAAAAAATTGTCAAATATAACAAAATACTCACTTATTATATGGCTTGTATAATATTTTTTCTTAAAATATATTTTAAAATTTTAATTCCTATTTTCTTATCATCATTTACGTGGCTGTTTCTATAAATGATACTTGTAAATCTTTTAAAACTGAAATATCCTTCAAATCTATATAACTACATTGCTCATTTCTATGCTGAACACTGTAACAATTATTTTACAAATCCTTTTTTATTTATGCTTGCCTTCATTGCCAGCCCTAAACACTTCCCCATATGTTGTGTTACGAATTGCAGTTATCTGTGACACCAAAATTGATGTCATTAGTTTTTAAAATCCCTAATTGCAATTAGCTTTTCAGTTCGTATATTATAGACAGAGACTTTTGAATTGACCTCATTAAATACAATTTTGCTTCTTTCCTGCAATCCACTAGCTCCGCTTATTAATCGTTGCATTTCTCATAGTGTGGAACTCCAATTTTATTATGGAATTTCAATAAATGACTTATATTTTCCTGATTTACCCCTATCTCTTGTGAAAAATAAATTACAACACTTCAAATTTCGTTTGACATGAGAAAACGTCAAGTGACAAAATGCTCTGCACACAATGGATGCCAAGTGACAAGTAGTGGCTGTCGAATATGGTCGGCACAAGAGTAAGCCGAGTGACTCAGCACAAATGGGCAAATCGGCAATAGTGTATGCCGAGTGAGCTCAGCAGCAAGGGATGTCGAGTGAGCTCGGTCGAAAGATGAAGATTTCAACAGTAAACTTCTCAAATGCAAAAATATATCATCCAAAGATGAATAGAAGAAGGGAACAACACACATTTGTATGCCTGCTTACTTTCTATTCAAATAATATAAAAACTATTAAAAAATCTTGGAACATTCAGCTTCAACCATAAAACGTTAAAATCTTCAAACTGATAAAACTTAAAACTTAAAAATTACAACTCTAATGGTTGCATACAACAATGTTTTGAACAATCACTGCTTCACAGGTTGAATCAAAACAATAAACTTATAGAATAACAAGAGGAAACATGTGCAACTGTAGACACGAAACAACTTCCTTCTGTCTTCTGAACTTTGACTTGATTTGTTGATCGATTTCCTTCTTTGCTCTATGCTCTTGCACTTCTTTGCTCTGTGCTCTTGCACTGATTAAATGAATCAGATTCATTCCTTTTTTCTCTTGGTAAAATGATTTCCCCCTCATTTTGAATTCAAACTCACCTACCGTGTATTCAATATTTCTAACTATTGTAGGCTATCAGGGTGGTAGGTGAGTGTTTGGCTCCAAGTGAAAATGACTATCTACATTAAATATTTCAACATTCCTCCTTTGTCTCGAGCCAAATAAAAAAAAATCACTCCTGATGCAAATCAACTACACCAAAACTCTCTCTTAAATGCACAAAAGTTCCAATGCCTAATGGTTTAGTAAATATGTCTGCTAGCTACTGCTCAGACTTGCAAAATTCCATTTTGATATCCCCATTCTTCACCAACTCTATGATGAAGTGATATTGGATCTTTATATGCTTGCTTCTCCCATGGAAGATTGAATTCTTAGACAATGCAATTGAAGAGATGTTATCACAAAAGATTGTGGTACCATCCTCTTTCCTTTCATTTAAATCTGTCAAGATCCTCCTTAACCAAATAGCTTGACATGTTGCATTTTCTACTATGTATTTAGCCTCCATTGTAGATTGAGAAGCAATATGTTGCTTCTTAGATGCCCATGAAATTGCACCTGATCCCATATGAAACATGTATCCAGAAGTGTTTTTCCTATCATCTAAACTTTTAGCCCAATCGCTATCCATGTAACCAACCAACTTGAATTAATTTTTTATAGTATACAAAATTCTAAATCCCTTGATACCATTCACATACCTTGGGATCCTCTTTCCTACTTGCTAATGGGAATCTTTTGGTGTTTTCATAAATTTGGAAATCAAACTTACTACATGCATTATATCTACTCAAGTTGTAGTCAAATTCATCAAGCTTCCAACCATACTCTTGTATAGTGTTGGATTCACATTTTTGCTGCAATCTTCCTTGTTCAACTTGAGTCCTACTGCCATTAGTGTTAGGGTTGTTTTTTTGTTCTACATTTTGAATCTCTCCAAGATCTACCTTGCATATTTTTCTTGAGAGAAGAAAATGCCATCATGCATTTGTTTTATTTCTATTCCTAAAATATACATCAAGAGACCTTGGTCTATTATTTCAAATTCATTCTTCATGGCCTCTTTGAACTCACCAATTAGAAAATTGTCATTTTAAATGAAGATTAAGTCATCAACATACAAGACAACAATCAACACATTACCATTTGCTACCTTGATGTATAGTATGGTCTCACCATCACTTTTACTCAAGCCATTTCTCATCACATAGGAGTCAATCCTATTGTACCATGCCCATGAAGCTTGCTTGATCCCATAAAGAGCTCTCTTTAATCTATACACCTTGTGTTCTTCACCTACAATGTCATAACTAGGTGGCTGCTCCATATAAACTTCTTCTTTCAATACACCATTCAAGAACATGGACTTCACATCTATTTGATATACCTTCTATTTGTGCTGGGTTACAATTTCTATGACAACATGCATAGTTTCCATTCTTGCAACTAGGGCATATGTCTCATCATAATCTCTATCATACTGCTACTTGTACCCCTTGATCACTAAATGTGCCTTATGCCTATCTATTTTTCCTTTAGCATTGCACTTGGTCTTGTAAACCCATTTCACTCCAATTACTTGTTTCTTGGGAGGCAAAGTAGTTAACTCCCATGTCTTATTTCTCTCAATAGCATCTATTTCCTCATCGATGAAATTACACCATTTTTCTTCATTCATAGCTTCCTCAAAATAAATTGGATCACTGTGAGAAAATAATGCAAAATTTACACTGTCATCATAATCTTTCTCACACCTTTCATCTTGGTATATCTCCCTTGGATTCTTGGTCTTTCTTGGCAATAGGGAGGCAAGAGTGGGATCTTGATTTATAGTATTTCTGCTATTACTATTTTGCATACTAGCTCATGACTATCTTGATGTACTTGGAGTTGTTGGTCAACATGTTAAGGGTTGCTTCCCTTTTTTCCTCTGTCTACAATCCTTGTTTACTACTCCATCTTTTTGTTGATCACCAATGTTACAATGGTTGGCACTTTACTTGAAGTGCTTTAGGATTCATCTATAGAGCCATCCCATGAGAGATTTTCAAGAAACTTCGTATCTCTTGAAATTATGATCTTCTTGTCAATTGGATCATATAGCCTCTATGCTTTTGATTTTGAGCTATAACCCATGAAGATGCACTTTACACCTTTCTCATCCAACTTTTACATTTTTTCCTTAGGTACATATGCATATGCTACACATTCAAACACTCTCACGTGTTCAACTGTCCATCTATTTCTTAACCAAGCCTCAAGAAGAATCTTCTCAATAATTGATTTTGTGGGACATTTTTTTATCAAGTATATTGTTGTTGCTACAACTTCTTCCCAATAATCATTTGGGAGTTCCTTTGCTTTCATCATGCTTCTTGCCATTTCAATAATGGTCCTATTCTTTCTCTTAGCCACTCCATTTTTCTATGGAGTATAATTGGCTATAAGCTCTTTCTTGATGCCATTCTTCCTGCACAAATTTACAAATATATTGGAGGTATACTCCCCTCCTCTATCTGATCTAATGAATTTTACATAGTGTCCACATTCTTTTTCAACCAAGGCTTTAAATTCAACAAACTTGTCAAATGCCTCAAATTTTTTCTTCAAAGAATACACCCATGTCCTACGACTGCAATCATCTATGAATGTCTTAAAGTAAGTACTCCCTCCAATAGAAGTAGTTTGCACTGGGCCTACCAAATTAGAATGCACCAATACTAATGGTGCTCTAGCCCTTCTAGAATTAAAGGAAAGCCTATGTTGTGTACCCAAAATTTAAGCCCCACACTTGTCATAAGAATCTACTATGGTTGACAAACCATCTACCATTCTTTTCTTGGATAACAAATTTAAACTAGAAAAGCCAACATGTCCATACCTAAGATGCCAAAGCTTGGAGGGCTCTTCAATCATGCTCCTAAGAGGCAATTGCTAATGTACTATTGTACATACATTTTTGGGAGGTGCAACACTAACTTGAGAAGAGAAACATATCTCTATCTTCAATGGAAACATCCTATTCTTTGTCTTCTAGACTACTACAAGTAATCTGTTACTCCCATCCTTCTCATGAATGACACGCTTGTCATTTTTCATTAGCAATTTGTAGCCATTTTGAATGATTTTTCCAACACTCATCAAATTGTACTTCATACTGTAGGCAAAATACACATTCTATATTTCCTTTTTCTCACCTTGCTTGGTGTGGACCATGATAGATCCTTTGCCCACTATGGGAATGGTTCCATTGTTTTCCATTTTAATTTCAAACTTAAAAGTCTTATCAATGAAAGAGAATAAATTTTTATTACTACTCATGGGGTTGCTATAACCACTATCTAAGTACCATATCTCAGGGCTTCCTTCTTCACTAATGTTACACATGATGAAGGCTGGGGGAGTGTTTGTGTTTCCCATATTCAAATCAGCCACATTAGCATTTGGCTTTGACTAATCACCTTGCTTCTTCTAGTATTCATTTGCATAATGCCCATACTTGTGATAGTAGTAGGATTCAAAATTTCTCTTATTAGAGTTGTAATTCTTCTTACCTCCTCTAGAGTTGTTTTGAGAGGTGCTTGCTCCCTCTTGGCTGCTTACTCATCTTGAGCTTTCTACAATAGCATTCCTTTGACCATTCTTTCTATGACCTCTACTTCTTGAGCCTCTACCAGAGCCATTTCTTCCTCTTCCCCTATGTTTTGAATTCTATTGAGCCTTGAAAGACTTCTCCTAGAAAGTTGTTGCTGATTTGTTTATCTGGTGCTTATGGATTTGAAGAGTTCTCATCAACTCATCCATGGTCAATGTGGTGAGGTCCTTTTCTTCCTCTATGGTCATGACAAGATTGTCATATTTCTAAGGAAAACTCCTTAGTATCTTCTCTACAATCCTCTTCTCTTCATAATCTTCTCTATTTGATTTGAGTTGGTTTATTAAAGTGGAGATTCATGAGTTGAACTCTACAATAGGCTCATTGTCCCTCATCTGAACGTTCTCAAACTCTCTTTTGATCATTTGTAGCTTCACTACTCTAACCTTATTAGCCCCCTTGAAGTTTTTCTTAAGGATATCCCATGCTTCCTTTCATAATTTGTTGTTGCAATCTTGGAAAAGACTGTCTCTGTAATTGTTTCCTCAATTAGACTTAATGCCTTTCCATTGTTTCTCCTTGACTCTTTCAACTAAGTCTTTTAAGGATTTAAGAGGGTAGAATAAATTGCTAGGACTGTAACAGTGTTGAATCCATTGGTCACAAACTCCAACAAATCATTCAAAGCCATTGTGATTTTCATCTTCTTTTCCCATGTATCATAATTTTGTCCATTAAAAAATGGTGGCTACTACCATATCTTTCTTGCATCTCCCACCATGTCAAATATTGTAGAAAAACAAATTCCATAACTCACTATGGATTTGGGGCCTCATAGCTCTGATATCATGTGAAAAATAAATCAGAATACTTAAAACTTTGCTTAGTATGAGAAGACGCCAATTGATAGGTAGTGGGTGTTGAGTAAGCTCCACAGAAGAGGAAGCCAAGTAACTTGGCACAAATGGGCAACTTAGTAATAGTGTGTGCTAAGTGAGTTGGGCAGCAAGGGTTATCAAGTGAGCTCGGTCACCACTGCAAGGTGATGCTTGACAATAAGGGATGTCAAGTGAGCTTGGTCACCACTGCAAGGTGATGCTCAACAGTAGAGGATGTTGAGTGAGCTCAATCAAACTAGAAGAGATAAAACCTAGTCAAGGACTACACTAAGTGAATAGTATGACACACTACCATTAAAATGCAAAGAGCTAAAAGATGAAGATTTCAACAATGAACTTCTCAAATGTAAAAATGAATCATCCAATGATTAATAGAAGAAGTGAATAATGTGGATTTGTATGTTTTCTTGCTTTCTATTCAAATAATATAAGGACTATTACAAAATATGGGAGCATTCAGCTTCAACCAGAAAACCCTAAAAACTTCAAATTAATAAAACTTAAACCTTAAAACTTACAACTCTAATGGTTGCATATAGCAATACTTAGACCAATCACTGCTTCACAGGTTGAATCAAAATAATGAACTTACAAAATAACAAGAGGAAACACATGCAACTACAGACATGAAACAACTTTCTTCTATCTTCTAAACTCTGACTTGATCTGTTGGTCAATTTCTTTCTTTGCTTTGTGCTCTTGCACTTCTCTACTCTACCCTCTCTATTTCAACTAACTATTCAAATGAATCAGATTCATTCCTTTTGTCTCCTAGAAATATAGTTTCACCCTCATTTTGAATTCAAACTCACCTACTGTGCATTCAATGTTTTTAACTATTGCAAGCAATCAGGGTGGTAGGTGGGTATTTTTCTCTAGGGGAAAATGACTATATGCATTAAATATTTCAACTTCTTTGTCTATGTACTTTACATTCAAGTTAGTTGATCATTTTATTTCAGGTCTCCCTATTAGTTTCTGTAGTGCAATTTTTATTGTTTAAAATCAAAAAATATGTTGTATTCAAGTTAGGCTTCCATTTTGTCAAAGCGTTTGGGATTTAAAATTTTTATGAATCAACCATTACGTATGTTGGAATTTTGTAAAGGGTTACCAACTAAATTTTGGCAGTCTTCATGCTATCAAATAAACAAACTATAGTAGTGGGTATATAGAGACTGGCATATAGTTATTTCTACTAGTTTTTTGATTAATAATGCTTTGTAAGTTCACTTGTGTGCACTTTGAATAAAATGAATGACATTCAAGAGGGGAGAGATCATGAGAACCCTAGTGAGATAGTGAAAGATAATTCATTTTACATTTATAAAGTTCTTTCTTAATTTCCATGAATATGCAACAGTTCTAGTACATCGAGATTTGATTAATCTCTTCCTCACTTTGATTTGGTCATGCTATGATTTTATAATGTAAACTTTTTGATATTTTTATTTTGTATTTGATGTTTTTTTAATTTTATCTTGTGATACAAAAAAGTTGAATATAAATCTCTTATGTTTTAGTGATGCATGAATATATGTCTTCCAAAGTCCTGACTATTTCTATTGCTGACTTGTTACCTTTTGTATTTGACAAAACTAAGTATCCTTGAAAAGAAATATATAGTAATCTTAAGCTTTTTCTAGGAAAATTAGAAGTTGTATAGAGCTTCCTTGTAGGGACAAAAGATGTAAGATTTTCCAATCAATCAAAAAAAAAAAAAAATGAAGAATCTTGCTTAAAGAAAAAGATATGAATTACAAAAACACAAACAAAAAAATAGAGCTAATTAAGAATGAAATTCTATTGATCATTGATTATGAGCTACATATATTTATACAATATGAAGTTACAATAGAAACTAAAATGGATCAGTAATTCTCCAATAGTGAGCTATAGTTCTCCATAAATCATGGATCAAACTCAAGGTGTAAACGGTGATTGAAATCAACACTACTATGTTAAACAATGCCTACAACAGTTTGCATGAGAAGAAACTACCCTCCACACATGATTTACAATGGAATAATATGCATACATTAATGCAATCTTGAGATTTCATTAGTGAGACTATAAATGAGAGAAGAATCAACTAAATATAGAGAAAGCATGCAAATCATGAACACAATAGAGGTTGTTCACAAATTATTGTAGTCTATTATAGTAAAGTTTATGCTAACACCACCCTTTAAGTCTAACCAAGGAGAGAAAAGAGAAATCTAAGGAGAGGAAAGAGGGAAAACTAGTGCGCATAAAATTCTCCCTCAAAATAGATGCTAATAAAGCAATAGAACTACCATACTACAATTTTCTTCACCTTGAGAAGATCTCTTAGAAATCAAAATGGGAAAGAAGATAGATTGCTCCATATTTTTCTATGGTAGATGCTCAAAACTGTGTGTAGAAGGTGGTCCATGATCATCAAACAACATTCTTCCCTTTATGAAGAAACATAATTAAAGATGTATGAATGAATTCTCCCCAATCCTGAAAGGAATATATAGGAAGAAATCTCAAAATGTATGAGACCTTTGAAAATTACTCCATGGTCACCACATAAATCTTGAAAATTTTTGAATCTTTTACAAACTAATGGATAACATAATTGAAAGATATATTTATCTCCTCAAAAGGTAAATAGATCTACTCAAAATGTTGTGCAAATGTATCCAAACTTATATCAATCTATGAATAATGACCATGTAGAGAAGGAAGAAGAGGGACAAAAGGTTCCCTCATAACGATTGAAGAAGAATCACGTTCATCAAAGAGAAGATATATGAAATCAATACTATCATCTAGTTCTGAAATGAGGGATTCTACAAACAAAAATGATGTCTAATAGAAATCTATCACAATAAATTAAATCTAGAAGACACAAATGATCTTGCTACAAAGAAACATTGGAAGCTTTCAATGAAGCAACTCTAATCTTTGAAGAGACAACAGAAGGACTAGGCTTATGGATAAACTGATCATCCAAGAAGGATGTGTCCACACAATATGAGGCAACTAGAATCTTAGTATCACCAATAGAAATAGTAAGACATATTAGTTCATAGACAATATCATTACTATTAAACCATGCAATTTTTTATTCATACTTTCTTTTCTTATAAATATTTCCAAGGAGATTAGGCATTAGATCTTGCTTAATGCAATGATCCTTTATCCCTTTTTTCCAAGACAGATAATTTTTTGAGGTTAGCTTGAGAATAGATGAATGAAAATACATACTAGACATCGTTGATTTCCCCAAAATGGAAATTTATTTTAGTTCATGATTACAAATAGAAACACATTAACAACCCCTAGTTGAATGAACAAAATTCATCTGAAAAAAGAGAGCTCTGATCTGCAATAACTACAACAAAAATCATATTTCGTATTCTAGCTCCCTAACCTCTGATACCATGTAAGATTTTCCAATCAATCTAAAAAAATGAAGAATCTCACTGAAAGAAAAAGATACAAATTATAGAAATAGAAAAAAAAAAGATCTAATTAAGAATGAAATTCTATTGATCATTGATTACAAGCTACATATATTTATACAATATGAAGTCAACATAGAAACTAAAACTAATTAGTGGTTCTCCAATAGTGAGTTGCAATTCTCCATAATTGTGGATTAAACTCAAGGTGTAAATGGTGATTGAAATCAATGCTCCTATGTTAAACAATGCCTAAAATAGTTTGTATGAGAAGAAACTACCCTCTCCACATGATTTATGGTGGAAGAATAGGCATACATTAATGAAATCTTGATATCTCATTAGTGAGACTTATGCATGAGAGATGAATCCACTAAATATGGAGAAAGCATGCAGATCATGAACATAACAGAAGTTGTCTACAAATTACTGCAATCAATTACAATAAAGTTTACACTAACAAAAGATAGAGAGCAATATGGTTATAGAGGTGAGGGTACAACCAATGTTGTCATAGGCTATCTTGGGACATTGCCAGAATTTATTTGGCTTTATCTTAGCATGGTTTTTTTTTACTTTCTATTATTTCCCCACAATAAATAAATTTGTTGAAGTTTAGGTTTTTAATTTGTACTATGTTTTTGTTGATGATATTATTTATTGTATTAGAGAATTTATTTTTTATTCTACTGTAAAATTATTGTTTTAGATGTGCAAATATTTTATTCCTATCATATGGATGTGCCTTTGCTACATTTAAAAAAAGAAGAAGCAAGTAGGCTTTTGCAAGTTGGAATAGTATTTTATGTGCATTTAAAGATTCTCTAGATAAGATAAATGACAATAGCTTAGAAGGTATGCTAGATTAGAAAAGGATATTACATGACATTTCACTTTTTCATGTTGAAGACCAAGTGTTATGGTTTGAGTTGAATAGAGTGGTTGTTGAAGACCAAGTGTTGTTGTTTGAGTTTAATGGGGTGGTAGCATCAAACACTCAAGTGATTTTATCACAAGATATGCTTAGCATGTTATAGGACCTTTATTATGTTATTATTATGGTGAACATTGCTGAGTATATAACAAAAGGGGACTTTTTAGAATTAGGGTAGACTATTTGCACTTGGGTTAGATGCTTATTTTTTGCATTGATGACTTTTTTTTCATTGTTGTCAACATATTATATATGTGATAGATAGAGCTTTAATATATCATAGAAATAGATTTGATCAACGAGGTTTGGATATGAAGTGTTAAGTTATGTGGGAGTAGACTCATATTTGGGGATGTGTTGAGATGCTACATATGTGTTCACTCATGTTAATATGAAGGATTGAATGAGTTCGAGTTGATTTAGTAATGATTGATTAAAAACTAGTGTGCAAGAAATAGTTTCCTAGTAATTCAATTATAGCACAATTAGACCATAGTTATAGACATGTTTGATGCTATATTAATGATAAAAGATACTAGAAATTCTGATTTAAATTATAAAAGCCACTAAAGTGTAACGTGTGATATGTTCACTCACAGGCGACTCTTGTAATGAGATTTATTTTGGAAGTTGTAAAATACATTGTAGCATACGGAACATAATTATAGTATCATATTAAGGTCATGTATTAGTCATTATATATTAGGAAAGCCCTCACAAACTAACTCATACAATTCTTAGGACAATGTATAAAGGAAAGGTTATTTCATTGAGTTGAAGTGTGGTTCTTGTGATTATGTAATTTATGCTCGAATGTTGAGGATGTAAGTTTGATAAGAGAAGAGGAGAGGATGATCTTAAGGTTGAGTTAAGAACTACAAAGAAACTATATTGGCCAAGAGGTTTTTTATTGGTCAGTTCATTACTTGGACATTTTATACTAGTGATGTTTTGTGTGTAAAAGTTTTGAAGTAATTTAGACATGAAATTCATTTTTCTTCATTATACTCTTAACATGACTAGAATCTTTTGATAGGGATTCAACGTCTTCTAACATGGACTCATATGTACTAATTTTATTAAAAGGGCTCCTAACAAGGTCATATTGTCTTATAAGGAACTATGATATTAGTAAATCATATTGTAGGTTCAATCCTCACTAGGGTTTTCCCTCTAATCAACAATTTCCCTAGTTAAGAAATCATTGTATTACTATGTAAGTTTTGTCTCTCAATATTGTTCACTTTATTTGTTATTGAATGTGGATTTGATAACTTATGTTTAAATTTTATAAAGCATATAACTGATTCACCTCCCACTCTCATTTGTATTGGTGGACTTTTCTTTATGATAATTAGTATTAGAGAATTAGGTTCTTGATTAGGAAGTTTAATAACTTAAGGATATACTTGGAATTTAGGAAGGAAAGTGCAAAATTTGATGGGGAGAACTATAATAGTTGGAAGGAAAAAATGAAGACTCTCTTGCTATGCATGTGAGTTTATTACATGATAATCAAAAGGGATAAGAAGAATGAAAAAGAAGAGAAACATCTATCTTCTTTCTCACATGAGGAAAGGGAACTATTCATTTACAATATATGTGCAAAGGAAGCATTACTCTTTGTACCTCAAGAATTAAATTTATGAGGTAAAAGTCTACATCTTGCTCATGATTTTTGGAGAAGATTAGAAATTGATTATGAAGAAGATGTATGTGAAAATAATTATATATTGTAGAATTGGAAAACTATGTGTGAGAATGTAAAGATGCAAGAAGCATAATTAATTAGGAAGTTTTTACAAAGGATAAATTAGATTGTTGTAGGAATGAAAGGTTGTGGAGGGACTATAACTAAAGATGAGGGATGTTACAAAATTTTGAGATCTTTAACCTATACTTATGAGAACAAAGTATTAACTATTAAAGAGACTAGACAAGTCATCTCAAATTTAATAGAAAAATATTGATTGGGAAATTAAAAGCATATGAATTAGGATTGAAACATAACTTACCTAGGTCTTAGACTTGTTTAAGAGATAGAGTGTAGAATGATCTAAAGAATATTAATCAAAAGTGAAATCACTAACAAATATTTTTCTAGAAAATAAATAAACAAAAGTGATGAATAAGAGAAGATGATGAAGCCCCTTCCCTAATTGTAAAGAGGTAACCCAGAGGTAATAAATAGATTTCTTGTTGGTGTTGTAAATAATCTAGTAAATTTTCATATCAATGTCCTAAAAGAGAAAGGAAGGTGAAATGTTAAAAAAGGTTTACAAATCATGGATTATAAAAGATTATTCCTTTTTTGGTGAAGATGATGAATTAGATTTCAAACAGATAAAATTTCAACATAGTGATGTTGAAGATGAAATATGATTTATTTCTATAAAGGATGAAAGTCCTATTAAAGAGAAGAGAGAACTTGTATCTCATGTAGAAAAGAAAAAGTATGGTTGGATCATAGATAGTGCATACTCACATCATATGAAAAGTGATACAGAAAATTTTGTTAAATTCAAAAGTTGTGATAGTGGAGTAGTTAGAGTTAATAATAATGTTCTATGTCCAATTAAAGGAAAGTGATATATAACTATTGATGGTAACACTAATAGTGAGGATGTCTATTTTAATGATGAATTGAAATATAACTTTTTGAGTATTTCAAAAATTGTAAACACGAGATATCTTTTGCAATTAAATGATAATACATGTTTAAACATGGAAAAAAATGGTAATCTGATTGGAATGGGTATACAAAAAAGAGATAATGCATTTTGATTATATGATACAAAGATAAGTTATTTGATTTCTAAAATTGATGACTGCTAGTTTGGTAGAATACATTTTGTCATATAATCTTTGAAAACTTTGTAAAGATTAGTAATAGTAATTCCATAAGAGATTTTTTCAGAAAGTGGTACTATTTATTCAAAAAAAACATAACATAGTGCAAAGTGTGGTCCCCCTAAAATTTTAACCTTTTTTTTTAAATTCTTTATCTGGTCAAAAATTACCTAACACTGTGTCATTTATCTCAGATTTTTCAGGTAATTTTATAATGTATATATTTTTTTATATGAATTTTTTAATTGGACACATCCCAGAAATGTGAAATATCTATGTGCTCCCCCTAGAAATGATTGAAAACTAATCTAAAATCCAAATTTATTTTCTTTTAAAGTGTGTAGAATGGAGTCTATTTTCTAAAAATCTAAGTTGTTGTGAAATTCGAAGAATGAGCTAAAATCTATGGCCAAATTAGTACACATTGGATTTTGATAAAAAGTTGACATACATTCAAAAGAAATTATAGTTGAAAGGCTTGAAATAGTTCCAATAAAAAATAAATTATATGGTTATATAGCTAACACAAAGATCTACAATGTCATGTAACCTAATTTTATCAATGCTCAATCATGAGGAAACTTGAAGGAAACCACACAAGAAAAATCAATATTTTTTTGTATGTTTGCAACAAAACATGTCATAGACCAGTTTAGAGACTCCAAAC